>OY282585.1:6690447-6943447 GCA_958298965.1 Chrysolina haemoptera | reverse complement strand
CTGATGTACTTGGGGAGATCATTTACATACAGTAAGAAAATCAGTGGACCGAGAAGTGATCCTTGGGGAACCCCAGTATCTACGTCATCTGGGAGGGGTCTCTGGTCGTCAATTCTTACTATTATTTTCTTGACTTCAAGGTACGAAGCCAGCCACGATATGAATTTGTCGCGAAAGCCCAATTCACCTAATTTATTAATTGTAATATTAGCATTGATTGAATCGAAAGCTTTCGAAAGATCAAAGAACAGTGCACCTATATACTTCTTGTATTTTCATTTTATTAAAAAAATTTAGTTATTTTTAAAGTTCAAGTAATTAAGGGATAGCAACGAAAGCTTAAAACTGTTAATTTATCAATATTTCAGTAGTTGGTTTTAATACGAACTGTATCTAAGATTAGCAACCAGAGAACCAGGCACGGGCACATTATTTATTTCACTATAAAAGTAATTGTAAATTCATGTTTACTTTTTATATTCAAACATAGAGTGTCACAAATAAAACGTACGATTAATCAGGCAACTCAATATACACGATATGATATTTACATATTGTTTAATAAAATAGGTGGTCGTAGGAAAAATAGTGTACATTACTTGTGCGAAAGTGATTTTTCACACAAGTGGGGTTGTAGCACGAGGCGTAAGCCGAGTGCGACATTCCACGAGTGTGCATTACAACTTTAATTTTTAGTTATCTCCACGCGTTTTAGTCTTCTATACAGTATCGGAAAGTTTTCATCTTGGGTATGGTGGTTTCATGAGAGCGTAAAGAATAGCTTGCTATATGTTGAGAGAGCATTACAATTTCTCCTCTACTCGCTCGAGGAAGGGGATATCGACGTGAGCTGTGTGTGGTGTGTACAGAGCAGCCCTTAGTGAGCGCGAGGCCTGGGGCCAACTTGTTGTGCGAGGCCCTTATATATTTTATTTATCAATAAATTGATATCTTTATCCTTTGAAGAAGTGCCTACTCAATGTTCTCATTTATTCACCTTCCCCTTACTACCTCTCGAATGGCGTGCCTACTAAATATATGTTCAAAATATAAAACACGTAATTTAAATCAATAATTTTTTTGGCGAGAAAAGTACTTTTGAATGTTTTGACAATATAATAATCAATACTAGATAAAATAATAAAATTCATAACGTGTAAAAGTTTTGTAAAAATTATATTCAGTATGGTTTTATTAACGAAACCTTCGGTAGCGCGAGGCCTCTGGAGGCGCGAGGCCCAGGGCCGGCGCCCCGCTTGGCCACCCTTAAGGTCGGCTCTGGGTGTGACGCATTGCTACGTGGTTCATTAATGTGTAGGGTGGGGTTATGTGGTATTATCACATCATTGCGTTCCTTGTTGCTCGCCTAGATTTCTATCTATACCCCAGATGAAAAGTTTTCGATACTGTATGCCGTTCTTCTTCACACGGACAAGAATAATCAGTAACAGGTTGGATAATCCCTTACAATATGATATTCCTGTGTTGGCCAGGCGAATGGATAAAGCAGTGATCACTTTCTTGCCGTATTAATATTACTTTATAGACTGAAAAGGGTATCGAATAATGTAACGAATAGGATGCCAAAGCCGAAGCTCATTTCAGACTTCGTAATAATAAATGTGTAAGTGAACACCAAGTGATATGATAATATATACATCATTATAGTACATAGGTGAACACCCCGCAACCCGATATAGCTAGAGTGCGAAGCGGGGTGTTTAGTGTAGCAGCGGAAAGCAGACTCTTTGGGTGTCCACTTTCAAAATGTTTCTAATTATACACTCGGTATAATTTTGTAACCGAAGATTAGTTCGCTGGTGTGTATCGGATTTTGAGTTAGTTTGGCTATGAAACACGATGGAAGTCACTGTCATAATAATGCAGGGAGAGATGCGCAAAGTTGATCTGATCTCGAATGTCGATGGCAATTACAGAGAGTGGCATGCGAGATGTAATTCTCTGAAACTAATACTGTAATCTCTACTTTTGCTTTGGATGCATGGGCTTGTGATGGGAAATAGTTTTAAAAAAAGTGTCATTTCAAACAAGCTAATATTTTTCAGTTAGCCCTAACCCCGTCAAATAACAGTTGGTTGTAATGTCATCATCCGTCACGTCCACTGTCACCCTTTCAAAGATAGTACCTGGGCGACCGAGCTTTGCTTGTTTTGCAAAACCGAAAAAAACTACTATTTGAGACAACTGTCACAGTGATAGTCAGTAGTGATAGAACTTTGTCCAAAAACCTGTAATAACTATTCCAACAACTTCAGGTGTGGGATTCTGTGTACCAAAGAATTCTATTGTCGACAGTTTTGTCTCTTTCTCTCCCATTAATTCAACCATAATGTCATCTCACTTTTTCTATCGACAATAGAATTCTATGGTACACAGAATCCCACCCCAGGGGTTTTATTATCCTTGTTCATCATCTCTCGACTCATTAACATCGATAACTACAGTATTACTGAATCAATTGTTTGATCATTGACTTGTATTTTTTGTATTTTTGGCCTAAGTATTGTGAGGTCAAAGTTTGTCATGTCTGGTGGAGCTTGTGTGGTGGTGGCTGGAATCAGTTTTCACCCATTGGTCTACCGCATCATTTTTCCTTGATTTGTCGGTGTATGCCCTACCTTTCACTTGTCTGTCTCTGTGTAACATATTTTAATACATATTTCTGTTTTTTATTTGTCCGTCTATATTTCATCTTTATATAAATAATGATAATTTTCTAATTTTTTTTCACCATTGATTATGTAATGCTATGTAATTTTTGTATTTTCCTACAAGTGAGTTTGTGTACCTGTTGGAAATAAATGGCTTATTATTATTATCTCTCTATTGGAGGTTTTCATGGTTAATCCTGCTTGTCGTAAGAGCTAGGCGACTAAAGTAATAACCCACAAAATAAAAGATGCAAATGATCTATGATAATTTTTGTAAGATAGTTCGTTAATGAAAAATCTGGTTTTCGCCCCAGCAAAATCGCTTTGTGGAATTTTGTATACAAGAAATATTGAAAAAATTATACCTATTTAAGTTTTTTACAAATATTCCCAAAACTATTGAAGAAATCGGTTTTACAGTCAGGAAAACTTCTGTAGAGAATTATCAAACCTACAAATTGTTTTTGTCTAATAAAATCCGGGAATACTTCAAAATAGAGACCATTTTCCAAAAATTCCCATTTTTATAAATCTGAAACTGGACAAACAATATTTCGGAAACTGATAGATAATAACATGTGGTTCAACTTTGCGCAAGATGTTTTCTGTCCGACGTCGACGTGTAGTTTTTGCAGAATCGCGTTATAAACAATTCAAGGGCTTATCTTGCAATGTGCACAGATTTAAGGGAAATCATGATATTCAAATTCTGTGAACGACATCTGGAAGTAAAGATCAAACACTACAATTTGTATATTTTGGTTTTTCATCTGAGAGGTGGGAAATGTATTGAAAATGCCACTGAATGATACTTCATGGCATAGTCGAGTAGCAGTAGTGGGGGAACTATCGAGGAGAGGAGAGTATAACCGCGCGGCGATTGGAACAATGCAATTCCCCCACTACCGCTCCTCGATTCTGCCACAAACACACTTCCAATCGTTTGGAGCAACTTTCAGTGAAAATCCAAAATATGCAAATTATAGATATTGATCTTCTTCCACATGCCTTTAACACAATTTGCAATGAATACTTTTATGCACTAGCGGGCGGTAAAGTACACTTTACCGCACGGTTCAGCGGTCGTAAAGTGCCACTTTACGAACGCTGAATCCCCGCGGGCCCATCATGGCCTGCGGGCAGTAAAGTAGACACAATTCTCAAATTGTCCATATTTACACATCATTTCATGCAAAACCTAACACGAATCAGAATTATTTCAGTTCAAAAAAGAAATACTCTTTCTAAAATTTCTTCATAATCGACATTTTTTCAATATGCAATAAAGTCATAAGCCTGAATATTGAAAATGCAGTTGGTTTAGTTACTGATCTCAAAGATGGTATATTCTCTCGAACATAATTATTACGTATTGAAAGTTTTGTTATAGCATCTGCATCAATACAAGAACTAGTATTAATTTTAGAAGTGGATGGTTGGTTCAAATAATTATCTGGTATCATTCCGGCACCATTGTCTGCAATTTTTTTAGTGATATTAATTTATTTGAAATAGATTCTTCAATAAAGCTTTCAGCTATTATAGTCACACATTCCTAAGACTATGTTACTCTCGATTATTGTATAACGTATAAAACATTTTGATTATTGAAACTCATCTCAGTATTTGTGATTCGTGCTATAAAACCGCTAGTGCATAAAATTTTGTATGTATCACGTGCGTTAAATGTGTTTATGGCCTTCGGCGTGTTATGGCCCTCGACTGACGCCATCGGACTATTATCCACGCCGCAGGCCATAAACACGTACTTTACGCCCTTTATACATAAATAACTATTTTGATATTTTCAACGGTTGACGAGTTAGGCGATAACAGGCCATTTTGACGAAAAGGGTTGTTTTTTAGAGAGAGAATCATGCCCCTCCAAAACGAATTTATTGTGGTTTAGTGATATATGGGATCTCTACTAATAGTCCATGAAAGAACATTTCCATGCCTGATAATTGTGTAGGATATTTATACACCAACTATGGTAAGAGAGTACAGAGAAAGAACATTATTGATAGCCAAAAAATTCGACCAGAATTCATTTCCAGGAAACATTTTGCCGATTATGATTCACTGCTCATTTTATTACCAATTTCCGCTGATTTTAGTAGATGCACTCGTACTTTTATCAGTTTTATTACCTATAACTAGTTTCATAGCTATGCTGATTTGATGTCCTTTTCAATACCAAATTATCATTAAATTCACGTTAATTATGATCGGAAATTATGGTATGTTTAATGATTATGCAATGAAGTGTATTCCATATGTGCCCATGAAGTAAATCTTCATTAGTAAATGATTCTATAGGATTCCAATAGTAACAATATTAACAGGCAAATTTCGATATGAATGGGAAATATTTTAATTCGATATCATCAGCTTTGACGTTATAATTTTTTACAAGAAATACATAAATTTATTGGGAATTTTGGTTAGACGATGCTTGATTTCAGTTAATGCAAAAATGTGTCCAAGATGCCAATTGTTTAATTTTCAATGGGCACTTTGTATACAATTTACTAAATTCTAAAGTTTTTTGACAGAGGAGATTCTGCGAATGGTGTGAATTTCACTGCCCCATTGGCGAAATGAAAAGTAATACAAGTATCAATTTAAAGAATTTCGTGTTTTTTGTAAACATTGCAATTTTATCCGGAAAAGGTAAATACGGTGAAATGAAATAAACAAACGTGCTGGCCAACAGAGAAACATGATGAAACCCTGATATCACATTTCAAGTTCGGAGTTGTTTATGATACTTTATACCTATTATTTAGGAAAATTGAACCGAACAAACGCGAAAAATATTCTATGTGCTCAAAATTTCATTTGAAAAATTGTAAAAGGTCTCTTGGATTACACCTACTCGAAATTCCCACTGTAACACCCATAAATGAAATAATTGAGGAGAAGTTTTTGGTTAGAATAAAACGTGAAGTTCAAAACAAAATAAAGTTTAGGTTAACTTATTTGAAAGAATCACACTAATATTATGATAAAAGATTTGGTGCAGTTATAGACCGTCAGTTAGTGGCAGATTTAGGTGCCCCATTTTCGCATACAAGCCTCGAATAGGGTTGAAAAGTATATCGATTTGAAGAGAAATGAAATAGTATATTACATTTCTAGTGCGGAAAGTGACATTTTTCACACGAGTGGGAAATATTGTAGCACGAGGCGTCAGCCAAGTGCGAAGCCGAGTGTAAAAAATCACTTTCGCACGAGTAATGTACACTATTTTTTCTACGACGACATACCTAGTTTATTTCAAAAAGTTACTTAACAACACTTTTCTCTACTTAAATATTAGGTTTTCATTGATTTTGTTGGTAGGACTTTTAAGGGGGATATTTTTGCTGCCCCACGCACAATGAATGCACCTAATATTCACTATATACTCAAAATAACTTTTGACGTTTGACACAAATTGTTCAAAGCCTGCTTTTTATATATAATAAATACCTAGCAGGATGATTACATAATTACCTGACTAGGTATAGGGAATTGATATTGAAACTATTCAAAGAAAAGGAACATGAATTTTGAAAATTCCTCACTTTGTTTAGATGATTCAGATTTTTTTTAAATGGATATTTCATCGGCATAGTGCAAAAAGTTACTATCTAACAATCTAACAAAATGAAGATCTTCGATAAATAATATTTGAAATTATTAGGTAACAACTATTCAAGTTATAATCTTTCAAATTATGAAACTGTTAAGTAATGTACACCAATATGACAAGGTAATGTTGATGATTTATGTATTGGGTAGAGGGTATTGCAAGAAGTAGTTTATGAAATTAAACACTTTTTATCAAAAACTTTCCTACCGTCATGATTCCCATAATACATACAACCTAAAAATTGGAAGGGAGGAATTGAAGATACAAATATTGAAAATTATAATAAAAATCGAAAACAAATCGATTTCATAAATGGAAAAAAGAGGTGTTTCATTTGGGATTTGAACCCTCACCCCCACTCACTCATCACTCGCTGCTGTGAGTTCACATAATAATATGATGAAATTAAGTGCGATAGAAACTTCCTGCCAACTATTCGAAAATATAGAATTCGATTGTCATCAATCTTTATATTAAAATTAACGGTGTCAATGTCAGATCATCATCACTATTACTACTCATTTTCGATTACTTATTTTTTTAAACGAGGTTTGTGAAGACTGGTGTGAAATGTCAAATTATTAGAACGTTAACAAACTTGATTCGATCTTATATTATTTATGATCATAAAAATGACAGTCTAGTAGTTCATGAAAGTCGTGGTGTAGAAATGAAAAAGTGTTTTTTCCAGTTTAATAATAAAACAAACGACAAATATTTCCTTATTTTCTTGAAGATATCGCCCGGTGTACAACTGACAACGTGTTCACAGACTAGCTAATCTTAATTTTTGAGAATATTGCAAACGGACTAATTCTCAATGAACTTTGTATCTTCTTTCCATTTATTGATTTTGCTGAACAGAAGAGCAACAATTTCATATTCTGAAGTGTGTTTTTTGTATTCCAGGACTTTGCACAAACGGCCATGAACGAACTGCTTGGGTGGTACGGCTACGAAAATTCAACGGACGATTTGAAGTTGCCCAGGACGTGTAGATCGCACTCGGGCAGTACAAGTTCTGGTTTATCTCCGAAATCCACAGGTAAAGTGATCATTACTTTCAAATCTAAACGAACTCGCTCAAAAAGATGCAGGATGGCCCAAAAACATGGATTACACCCACTCAATACAGAATGGTCTCAGATATTGTAGTGGGCTTCACATTCGTGTTTCATATCACACCAGTGAATCGCAAAGTGACCTCCAGTATTGTCGCATAAACGTCAGTTCGAGACATCAAAATGCGATACAAAATGTGACTCGAAATTAGCCCATTTATTCTTCGGAATCGAAATTGAATGAACTGGTACTTCTGATTCTCCTATATGTCTCAAACACTTCAAATTCAGAAGTCGATGATGCTTTCACATGTATGAATGATTTTGTAGGTTATAATTCAACTCGCATGTAGTCCCTAGAATTACCTTACCTTGGTCTATCTTGCTCGGACAAGCTCTGCTTGAATTTATTGATATCATCCCTTGATAAAACTTTAGATTTCTTTCCTCGGTATCCGACGCTCTTGTTCTTAATGAGCGGGACCAATTTTGAAAACTTCCTTATAATCAATATTTTCCTTAACATTCAATGTACTTTTCAACATTGAGTAGACACTCCATAACGTAGGAGGTTTTATAATTTTTGATTTTTCCTCAAAATAGCATATAAGCACATTTTCAGAAACCTTTTTTACATATTTCTTGTCGCACCATTCACGAAATTGGTCATATTTTTTCTCATATACTAACTTGGATTTGGCCGGTAACAGATACTATTGCACTTGCTTTCTCAGATATATCTGATGGGGTATCACTACCACTATCATAATAAACATCCATCTTCTTGAAAATAACTTGAAATTGAAGCAACTACGAGCAAACGCAGTCAAATAGTCAATCACGCGGCATGCCAACAAACAAACATTAAGGATAACATGTATGGAAAAGAGAAGTATTATTTAATTACTTTGGACTTATTTTTTTCAGACAGGAAAAGTTTTTTAATACGATTTTACTGAAAACATTGAATAATATTTTCAAGGCAACAGTCATTTAAAGGAGATAACTTATCGGGACAAAAAATCACGTCAAGATGTATTGGAAGTATTTATTTTTAATATAATTTAGACGGTGCAAATTCACATTCACAGTTTTACAAAAAGTGTTGTTTGTATTTCGTGGATAAAATTCGTGTTTTCATGGCTTATTCAAGAGAATTAACACTACCATGTGCCACCCAAAAACACTAATTTTAGGCACCCACAAAAATAACTATTTTCTGCGTTAAAACTAATATGAGAATGAAAATTTAATAAATAACTATCTGTTATTAATAATTGACATTTCGTGACATTTCGTGTTTGAACCAAAACGAACGATCTAGGAGATATTGCTTGCATGACTACCGTATAAAACGGTAGCAATGTAATAAATGATAAACAGGACGCGAAACTCTTTTACGCTCTAAAACATAAAAGTCTTTTACGATCTAGAACAAGAAAGAGCTACTTCGCTCATTCAGATTTTAGCGAAAATATCAACATCTGAGTTCAGTTTTCGAAAAAATTAATTTGCATACTGTTAAGTTTCCAATTTTTTTTGTTATTATTTAGTATTAAGTCAAGTTAGGTAATAAGTAAGTCTACATTCTTATATTATGTAATATTCCTCAATTACATTCATAACTATAATAAATTCTAGCATTCACATCCTCGCGGTACACCCGGTATATATAAATATATTTCATGTCTGTCAGACTAGGCCGAATTCGGTGTTTTTTACCGTGAAGAGTCGCATTGAAAGGGCAAGAGAGTATTTCGCTGACCTCTACAACGTGTACTCGTGTCGATAATTCCTCAAAGTGCCTAAATCGCAATCGCAACGCAAACATTACGGAAACCTAACATTTTTCTGAACAATCACAAGTACAGTCCACCCCCATAGTGAATAGGAGGTTGCAACCCAG
Organism: Chrysolina haemoptera; assembly: GCA_958298965.1. Classification (NCBI taxonomy): domain Eukaryota; kingdom Metazoa; phylum Arthropoda; class Insecta; order Coleoptera; family Chrysomelidae; genus Chrysolina; species Chrysolina haemoptera. Next base: position 6,934,171 of record OY282585.1, on the reverse strand, counting down.
TCAAAATTGGAGAAGGAAGAAAATTGGATCGACTCCAGGTGAGCACCAAACCATTGTCCTTTTTTGACAGACTAAGGAAGCCACCTTACCTCATTCAAATTCAAGGAATGTTAACACATACGCTTTCCTCGTGTAGAAAGTGCTGGAATCACTTTGTAAACATGCATTTTTGTGTTCATAGCTACTTACAGAATAATTGCAATGATTTCTACAAGAGAAAAGCGTATGCAATTTTTTTTTTGTGGACCATTCAACACCAAGAATAAGCCTGCGAAAAAGCAGACATTCCTTCCCTTGTGGGGTTGCTTTTCTTGGTCCCTAAAGAAGTGCTACCTAAAGTTTCAGAGCTCAATCATCATTCCAAGACCCCTGCTAAAACTTCCTTCCACTTCTATTTCAGCTATATAAGGTCCAAATTGAAACTAATGAATTAAAATGTGAGAATATAGGAAACCGGCTAATTTTTGACATAAGACATTTTCGGGAGAAAAATTTTACAATTTTTTTTCCAGCCCCGGCTCAAACCAAATTTCCTTCTGCTTTGTCAGATGATAACTGATTTTTATCAAAATATCTTCTCTTGTTTCTCGGCTGGGCCCTATTCAAATTCAAAAACATTTTGGATTTGGTATCTTCGATGTAAGTACTTTCATTCCCTGCTCGGAAGGAGTATAGATGTTCGGCGCATTTTTTCACTGGCGACTCCCTAACCATCAGGCCACAATAACGCTTTTCCGATAATGTGTCATAGCTAATTCCGAGAAAAGCAATCCTACCGTTTCTAGGAATTTCAATCGAATAGGATAATGACCGCGCGACTGACTTGCTGTTTCCATGCTTGATTAATGACAGCAGATAGAACCCTCTTGCAGTTTTCAACTGTGCAGCTGAGAGAAGAATGGTGTTCCAAGAATAGTGAATGTGCAAGTGCACCGTAAAATTAACGCGTTGATTTTTGAGGTGGGGAAAAGTTACCATATGCTTCCAATGACGGCTCCTCATGGAAATTTTGTTGTTTATTGAACTTATTGAGGGGTGGTAACACTTGTAACAGGCTTGATGACAAAAAAATTATACACGAACACTTCAATGAAACGGGGGTGGGTAGTATGCATCAGTACACATTACGGTATAAAGATGGAACCAAAAACTATTATAATAGTAGTAATTATATTATTTTGATAACATCACCCCCCCAACTGATTTGTTCTACCTTCAAAATCACACAACCAACTATGCAAGAAGTTCTCCTCTCTTTATGATACAAAAATCACATATTTCATACTTCATAAAATTGGGCATGAAGCATTCAATTTAAATTAATTCATGTATCCAATTCTTCATTTTTCATATTCATAAATGTTTAATCTTCATTTAACTGTCAATTTATATTTTAGAATGTAATTATTATCACAATTGACATATAACCATTGTTAGTACTCAGTGCATTACAGTTTTAGAATATTTTTTTTCCCTTCCTTACTTTATTTTCAAAGTGAAAACTTCAGCCCCTGCACATTCTTCATGTGCCCAAAAACCACACTTTACGCATATTATCCAAAGGACCGCAACAACCCTTATGGAAAATGGCTCTCGGTGAAATTGGCTGAAACTTTAGGATATTGTAGATATCGATGTCCTGATTAAATATCTCAATGGGCACAAAGTCCAAAAATGGACAGTTTTTGAGATACAGGGTGTCAAACATGCAGAGAGAAGGATGTTACTTACCTTCAAAAAATCAATAGTATGGCGATTATTTCGTTACAAAAAGTTAGGGAATATAATTGCAATCTTAATATTGTCGACTCGAGTTGTAATGAAACGTTCTAAGACACCATATACAGGTTTATTAACAATTACATAATTTTTATGTAATTCTTTGAACAAAATCAGTCAAGCGCAAAAGCTGGTAGACTTGCAGAATGAGTGAATATCATTTGATTTTGATATTGGGTGATCTGAGGTTACTTTTCTTTTCTGATTGTATTTATTTTAATTTTTTTAAGAAACATCGATACAAATTAAACGTAAAGTAGAAAACTACATTAATATGATCAATAGTTGCTGGTCAACGGCGTAATGATGCAGCTACCAAAAGGGAGACTACTTCATTGATAATTGTTTTTACTCGTTCATACCTTGTTCATTACTGAGTGGGTACTTCTAAAGTATTTTATCAAAATATAGGTCATAACAGTAGAATCGAAGACGGTGTATATTACGGGGAAGTGCCAACCCGTCATCACTGACGTAGATTCTCCAATTCTGACCCCAGATTTGAGCGACTTCTCATTCAGGTTTATTGAACGTTATAAATGATGCTAATGTGGATACGGAACAGTTTCATTCGATTTTAAGTGGCTCACATTTGTCTTTTTAGTAACCAGGTACAATGTCTTAACAGACAAGGTATGAACAAGTAAAAACAATTTTCAATCTCTGACAACGATTCTGTGGCATCTGTTTCCTATTACTTCTACAAGACGTCTTCTCTGCAAAACTATTCTTCTTATTTATATCTCTTTCATTGATTTCATAGATATCTCTGATTGTTCCTTATTCGGAGTGGAATTAATTATCTTGGCTTTTCCAGGTTTTTCCCTTCGAGTTTCTTTTTTTTTTATTTAAGATTGATATCGGTGTGATATCTTCCTCCAGTATTAATAAAATTAATACTTCTGAACCAAAGAAAATATGACGTTTTGATAAAAACGCAAGTAAAAGGAACGTATGTGAACTTTGTCTTGCAGTTTACACAAGGGTCAAAAATATATGCTTGTAAATTGCACATGCTTCAAAAACCCTGCACGGGCACCCATGTATCTGAATCGGCCTTTATAGAGAAAATGAAAGGGAATAAAATGTCAAGGCAAGAGTATTTTTATTGACCGTCAATTTTGTCAATGAGAAATCAATGTCACTATCTATAGATCTATGTGAACTTAGATGTGGTGCTGCCATGAAAGCAGTTGAAATGCAAATAAAGAATCTATATCAAGTTATAAAGAGGGATTTTTATCCGGATATCCTCTATCATTGTTCAGAGTAAAATATTGAAATGAAGTCCCAATTATTAACAACTCAATTTTGCATCATCAACAAAATCAGAATATAGCGGGAATGAAATATGAATACCTTTTGTAATTCGGAGTAACTAGATACGGATGATTGTTTTTGGGATTATTGTATTCATTTATTGAATATTGTTAACGTAAATTTTCATTCTAATGATGTATACAACAAGTAGTATCAAATGGAAGAATTATCGAATATTTGATATTCCCTTTAATTAATGAGCACTTTTCCGGTATCTCGTTTTCCGCCCATTAAAGAAAAGAGATAAAATGAGATGGGGTCAGTATATAACAAGAGACTTGTTGTATATAGTGTGAGGCGAAATTATCTTATGGTACAATGTACATGGAAAAGAGGATACTTTACCGTTGGTATTAGATTAGATTAGGGGATTTCGTTCTACGAGCCTCCACACCGCGACCTTTTCAGATCTATTGTGTGTGCCCTCTAGATCATTTAGAGTTCTTTATCTAGCCCTGTCTTCAGCCCTAGTTTTTAGAACTCCCATGAATCTGGGAGCTCTTGGTTTTTCTTCTCCCAGCGTTAGAGAAACCTTATCCTTGACAAGCCCTCGCAGTGGCATAGTATGTGTACTGATGTTTCCTCTTCTTTCTGACAGAACCTGCATAGCATTTCTTCCGCCAGGGCCCTGTGAGAAGCCCTACTAGTATTCTAGTAGTGTTTCTCCTCTGGCTTAGTAGTTATTCTGTTAATTTTAGCTGCGTTGGCATTATCGACGATTGCTTTTTATAAGGCAGATTAGCTTTTATGAAATTCATTCTTACTGAATGAACAGTTTTTAATACAGTGTGCCCAACTTTGAACGGCACACAGCACACAAAAGTATCTATAACTTCAATTTGATGAAATTTTTTTATTTCCATTTCACACGGATACCTATCGTAGATCTCAATGCTTGAATAATTGGATTATAAAGGGTGTCATCTGTAGCTGACAACATTATTAATTCTTATTCATCCATAAAATTTGATTGAATTGAAAATTAGTACTCACTAAGTACCCAAAATTGCTGCCAGAAATTACTAATGCCTATTTCAAAAACCAAGTTATTTTCATCAACAGTATTCATTGATCCAAGTATATGATCAGACTAGTAATATTTATACCATATAATTAATTACTATGAAATGATATTATTACGTAATGAGGGAGTGATCCTATTTTAAAGTATTCCTTTATCGGTATCAACTCAAATAGTTTAGATTTGCCTGGGAAATTATCATTATTGAGCAACATCCTTTAACCGTTCTTGTGGATAACAATACTTCAATAGCAATCTAATTTCCTGTAATTATCAACTGGTTTCACTCATTTGAAAATTTTAATGTTAATTTCATAGTGAGTTTCTAATAAATAATCAGCAACACTCGATTCATTTTCTCGCGAATATTTATGGTGGGCCAAGAAAAAAGACTATTTTTATTATTAAATACACAAGGACCTGCGACTATAAACTGCTGAACTGTCGTGCTGATCATTGCTTGTATACACTGCATCTTATATTATTTTTCCTAATTATTCCACTAGTGATAGTTGGCCGTAGAAAATGGATATCTATATGAATATTTCACCAACTTGAAGGTAGATATTTCTGAGTACTAAATGTAGATAGTAAAAAAATAAAATCACTTTGTTCCCAAGGAACATAAATGAATAAAACGTAAGTGTTTTCTCAGAATTCACATTATAGTGATAATCAGTTTTTTACTGGTTTAATTTTTATTTCGAAAAATGCAGAGAATTTTTTTGAAATTTTCTGAAAAACGTTTCATCTAAATCTGTACACTGTATTATATACAACATCGAACTTATTAGAAGGAGATTTGCGAATACATCTACTAACAAACCGTTGTGTGCAACAAAGCTAATTATGGATCAGTGCGGTGATCTGAAATACTGAAACTCTGTAGCTTTAGACGAAATGTAAGATAATCCGAGTTATTTTCAGCCGTTGCCGGTGTAATACTGGCCAGCGCGCGTGTTGAATTTTATACCAGGTTTCAGGCTTTAAACGAAGGTACAGACAACTTGAATGAACGAACAATTCTCAGATACACGAGGCATGCACTTTATTATGAGCAAACTGTTGGAGTGATGAAGGACAAACAGTTGAAGTGATACAAGAATTGATTGTGAGGGATCTGATTTTTTTATTTCTATTACGATCATTTTTGGTTGTCCCTCCATACTACCAGGTATTGAGGTGGCCTTGGAAAGTTTATTGTTTCCTCAAGTTGTTAACTCATAGTTAGAGCACTTTTGTTTGTTAGGTACAAATTTTGAAATTATTTGGAATGGTATTGAACTCACTTTCAACAATTAATTTTGTTGTACATGGTGACAATATTGAAAGGGGTACTGAGTTGTAATGAAATGTCTAGAATGCTCAGGAATTATCAATGATCGATATTATAATTCCGGCATCAGAGATCAACTGGTGGGAATTTTCTTGCTGAAGTATTTTTTTCGTCGATGTGGTTTTCTGGCCATCGAGCATGTACAAAACACCCATCCCTTTCTTGCATTGCTGATGTTGAGGCCATTGTGTTTATATCTTCACAGTACACTCGCCAGATTTCTCTTTGAGATTTCTTGATGGCTCTCTTGTATTCGCTCCGGACAGACTTGTATTCTTTCCAGTGTGAGAGGTATTTTGGCGCACTTCTCTTTATTCAACAGCTTTCAGGTACTCCTCCGGTGGTCCTCGAATTCCACCAGGTTGTTTTAGTTTTGTTAGTCCTCTTCCTGAGAGGACAGCAATGTTCATACATCTATCTAAGCCTCCGACGAACCTTCCATTCAGTTCCTCTCGAAAGATGTCCCACTTGATGAGTAGTGGATTTCTATATGAGCAGGTCCATCCTGGTGTGTTGATACATGCACGGTGGGATCTGCAAAGGATCAGTAGTGAGCTGTTTCTCCACCCATCCCTAGTCGCCTTTTCTTCCCCTGATATATCCAAGGCTCATAAACTGATAGGATAGTTGCGTTTCACTCGAGTGTACTCTGACATAACAGGACTGTGGGAGATTTTCCGTCGCAAAGGTTTATCTGGGTACATTTAACATAGGAAAAATTCAGCTCACCTTTTACGTTTTCCCAGATGTTTGTCCCTTTGTCCCCCTTTGGTGTTTTTGGGTTAACATAGTTTGACTGAGATCCCCTTATGGGAGATGGTTTGGAGGCAATGGAGTTTCCTCCACTCTTAGTTTGCTGATTTGAAAACCCAAATGAATTGACGGGCAAAATTAAATACGCATTCTCTTTGCGGCCCATCTGCTTAAAAATTTGCACTAGTTGAGCTAGATCCATTCTGGGTGGTGGAAGAAGAAAACATCACACGAAAATAAATATTTAAATTTCAGTTCTATATAATTAAGTTGAAAATGAGATATGAAATATTTTTTTATTTGCAGATAATTTTCGGAATGTCCTTATAAATGAGCAAAATTATTCGCGAACTGCTTGAAATTCTTTGAATACCATCTGATTTCGCAACGGAGTTCTGACCTTAATTGTTCCTATTTTTTTTTCAGAGGGGTGCGGTTGGTGCGGAAAAACTGTTGACGAAACTACGGGGTTAACATCTTCTTCTGCAATCTTCTGTTCAGAGCTCTGTTTTTCACAGTCAAGGAGGGCCAGTTTCAAGAAGAATAGAACTTGCGATTGGTGCAGGCACGTTCGTCATACGGTGTCTTATGTTGACTTCCAGGTAAATAACTTTTTCGTAATTTTCTGTTGATCTCCTTCCCCCCCATAATAATTGATGTACTGAACATAATCTATCCAAACCAAATAGCTATAATCGGAACTTATCATAATTGTTGTAAAAAATTTTTTTAGCTAACCTAACTCAAACTGTATTTACCATGTCTCTATCTCTTTTCCCTCTTTTTCTCTCCCTCTCAATTGTTCACTATGCACACTGTTTGTTTCTGTATTTGAACAAATGTATTGATTTTTTCTAATTTTTTTCAGGATGGGGCATCCCAGCTTCAGTTCTGTTCGGATAAATGCTTGAACCAGTACAAAATGCACATATTCTGCAGGGAAACCAGAGCTCACTTGGAACTCCACCCCCACCTGCATACCGACGAGTCAACCAACGGCACTCTGATAACGCCAGATCTGTGGCTGAAGAACTGCAAATCGCCCGAGCTGCAGCGACCATCGCCGGACACTTCTCCGAAACTTGCAGAAAAACCACCACAAACTTCGCCCCTGCCGTTGATATCACTCGCTCACCCTTCAAAATTGATGGAGTCTATCGAACATAGGAAAAATAGGCTGAAACCTCAGAAGAAGTCGAGAAAAAAGTTGCCAGCCACGGTGACGTGTAGTTCCAGTCAGAAAATTGTACCCTGCGATGTTCCCCAGGATTTGAGGATCAGACATTCTCCGACTGATTTCGAACACAGGATTGAACAAGTTCGCCAAAAGACAACGCCAGAGCCTGTGTTCAAACCCATAGAACCACAGAATGAGCCAAGAGTACCAACTCCTCTTTGCAATTCTCCAGTTCTTCAACCAGCTGAGCCCCAACTGAGAAAGTCTTTGGACAGTCTGCTACCTCCACCCACTCTAATTGTTCCCTACCCCATTATCTTACCTCTTCCCATTCCCATACCAATTCCTATTCCGATACCAATTAGAAAGGAGGAAACTAAAAGCGTTCCCGACAAAAAAGATGCGTTCAGCCAAACCGAAGAAGTTAAAGAAGAAAAAGTCGAGAAAGTCGCTGAACGTATAATTGTGGAAAAGGAAAAAGAAACGAAGCCTGTGGGTAGGCCTTTGAGGAAACGGAAGAGGACTTGTGAACCGATTGGGAAATTAGTCATTAAGAGGAAGGTTATAACTAATTCCAATTGAAATATAGTATTTGAATGATAGTTTAGTCAAGAACAATGTGCTACACAAACTCAAGAAAACTAAACAACAAACCTCTTTTATCCATTAGTATGGCCTGTTGACTACCGTCTATCATATCGTCACATTTACAGGAAACATTGAAAAGATCTATCTAAACTTATTTTTTAAAAGTGGAAGATAATGACATAATTTTGTTTATTCTTATTATCATCTGGTTGCATTCATAGGAGCAACCTTCAGAAGTTATAAGAAGACTTGCGCGAGCTAGGGAAAACGAGGGCCATATATTTCAACGTGCGATCCCAAGCACGTATAGGTAATTTCACTCTAATATCACCATAATAAGAACCAAATAAATTGTTGAAAATGGTGTCCGTGCTTAAAGCGATAACGTAAATTATTCTTAAGCTCTTGTCGAACATTTGCAATAATGTAGATGCTAGGAGCGCCACGGCAAATAACAATAATAACATCCTCATCTACCCGCACAAGCTATGCCTTTGGGTACTCTCTACGAGTGTTTATGGGGAAGTGTTATTTATATGTTGTCCAAATACCCTCCTGCTGGGTCTTAAGTAATTTGATGGTGTGTCATCCTGTTGGATTGGATACTTCAGAATTAAATCATTCGCGATTTTTTCTTTCTAACGTAACGACGGGTTTTCAACAATAAATATCTTGTCTTGATTGCCTTCGTGAAATAATTTAAATTCTCTCGTGAGTATTTGCAACGATAGTAAACACTAAAGAAAATTTAACCACTATTAATTGGCACCCAATGTGGGGCTAGCGAAAAGAGTAAATTTATATCCACTAACTAACTACTACAAATTGGCGCCAACGTAGGACCAGCTAACCAATACCACACCGATATTTCCGTTTATTTGCTCATATGTTATTCAAATTCTCTATTACTGGTAAAAAGTGACGTGATATACACCATTCTGTTGGAAGAATGCTTCCTTAGGGTTGAATGTAGGGTCTAGGTTTTATTCAGGTTTCTACCCTATTTCGGACATTGTGGCAGAAAGATTTACCACGAGACCTACCGCGCGTGGCTTCCGATGTGCCGGTAATTTTGATTTTTTTTTGTAATTGTTGGGATTCGATTTTTCAAATGAAACTACAATTTTTTAAAAATATATCTATATAACTTGTTTGCTTTGGTGAAATAATTTTGACTACTCTGCTGTTTTAAACGCCTATGAATACTTAAGGAAATGGCGCCAAAGGAGGAGCCAGCTGAAAAACGTAATTTGATACTCACGAAAACAGTACCATTACAAATTGGCGCCCAACGTGGAGCCAGCTGAAAGTAAAAATGTATACCCACGAATACCCAACTACTCTAGGTTGGCTTTCAACGTGGGTCCAGCTGAAAAACCCAAATGAATGCTCACCAAAAATTAACCACTATAAATTATTGGCTCTCAATGTTGGGCCAGCTGATAAAAATGAATTAATATTCACGAAAACTAAACCACTACAAATTGGCGCCCAAGGTGGAGCCAGCTGAAAACGCAAATGTTTACTCACGGATACCTAACTCAGATTGGCCCCCACTATGGGTTTAGCTGAAAAGCGCATATGGATATTCACGAAAATATAATCGCTATAAATTGACACCCAATGTGGGGCCAGCTAAAAAACGCAAATAAATGACTACGAAAATCTGAAGAATTCAAGGGGGTATTCTCCTCACAATTCTTTGGAAACATTTTTCACGAAAATTGATCATCTTTTACCGTTTGAGAATTATTTTAGGTAGTCTTTTTTAATGTTTCACACTGTATGTAAAATCTAGTGGACGATAAAATAACTTATAATCAATATTTTGGTGCAAGTGCCGTTTTCTTGAAGCTATCCTAGTGCTCTAACACATTTCATTTGACTGAATTAAGAGGTATTAACCTTTTTTTGTGATTTTTTTCTGAATAATTTATTGTTTGTTGTCATTTTTAAACGATGTTATGGAAACTTATTGTGATTTATAAAGAATTATCAACAGTAAAAGTATTGTTAGTATTTCTTGAATGAATATGGTTTCGAATTCGTCTGACGTCTATTTAATGGAATTTATAAACAATTCAACAATAGGTGCTACGAAAAATACCTCTATGGATACATTTATTACTATATGAGACGTTTCAAAATGAATGGTTAGTATTTTCGATTTTAATACAATTCAAAAGTAAAGATACCTACTCACACAGCTGTAAGCTTTCTAATTCAAAGTACTCTACTACTACTACTCTACAGGGTTATTCACGTTATTCGTCACGAAGCATTATGGCTAAGGCATTTGATTTTTTAAAAGTTTTTTCTTTACGATGGATAGAGAGTATAGGGACCTATTAGCGCTACATTTTAAAAATATTTTTTCTACATTCATGCAAAAAGTAAAACTTTATTGAACTCTATTTAGTGGAAAAAGAAGTTCTTTATTGCTTTCTTTTTTTTCTTGTTTTTAACCAAATTAATGCTAGAGGTATAACTGAACAATTTTCATATAGCACTTGTGAAATATTCACTAACTTATACAAGGTGTGTAAAAATTAAGGCAAAATAATCACAATTTTTGAACGGTAAGGACTTATTTAATTTACATGGAACGCCCTGCATTTCATGTCAACAGCAGATGTCAAATCTAATTGTTTGTCAAATATACTAGTATATATTCCTATAGCTAATAACTTTTCACGTTTTCAAGTAGAATGAACATCTCCATTTTGCAAACTGATTTGAAAAATTTATTATTTATCAAGTCGGTTTTGATAAGTTGTACTTATAGAGTTATTTATTAGTGTTTATAGTCTTGTCATCATTTTGTTATATGATTTTTCGGTTTGAACCTTCCACAATCTGAAAATGAAAAAATGTTAATCCAAGGAAATTTGTGTAGAAGAGCAAAATAATAAATTTGCCCGATAAGTTACTGAGTTCACAAGTCTTGAATGAAATAATTTTTGTCAGTAACAACGTATCCTACACTGAATTTGCCTATCTGAAAAAATGAGATCAAATTAACCAAAAACCGAAAAATGTTGACGTTTCGGAGACTGAATCTGCCTCCGTTATCAAAACTTGCTGAAAAGACGCTGAAAACTGTATTTGAATTGGTTTGGAAAACGAATTGGTTTGGAAAACCAACTCAAGTTCAATGCGTCCCCGCTAGGTGTCGCTAAAAATTTGAATTAAGTAATCGAGATTTCGAAAGTTGAAATGAGTTTATCAGACATTTTTATCTACGGCGACATTGCCATGTCTTGCATATCTCTTTGTTTTTCGATGGAAAATAATGTAGAGTAATACTTACCCTAGGCATGTAAATTACACAATTTATATTCCGTTGTCAAGAATGGCAAGAAAGACCTGATCTACTTTTTATTAGTTCAACCAAATAATTGTAGACGTCGCACCCTTTGCGCAGACTGCGAATAGCACAATGAGATTTGCAAAAACCTGGATGGATAGTGGATACAGATCGCTGCACACCGGAGTGCCTGACGAAAAAGTATCACTTCCGACCATAGTACCACTTTTGATACATAGATGATGGAATGTAGTATTACATATTATAGCTCAATCTGTTCAGTAAGACGAACCCTGTCACGGAAAGAAGGTTACTTTACTGTGATCGTCGGGGCTCAGGATTATTTTATAAGGTCTGTATTATTGGCTTCGAGAATGCATAGACCGACCCTGAAGAGACGCAACCAGCATTACAGATTGTGTGAAACTAGGTTCGCTATCTACACTATGATAGCTGAACTTATAAATCGGACCAATAAAATTTCCCTCCATCTTCCTCCCGTTAGTCTTTTGCTATATACAAATAGATGGCACTTGATTCTTTAAGATGGGCACTCCAAGGTCCCGTGGTTGGTCGCTAGAGTCGCTATTGTAAAAATACGAATTAATTCAAGTAGCAGTAAAATTAGGACATCCTCTGGTCCGGTTAAGCGTCGCGAATTGAAAAATGACGCATCCATACAAAGTAAAAGTATTGAAAAATTACGAGCTGAGAAATCAATACGAATGATTTTTTCAGGAATGTCTCTTTTGTTGTTCATAGTCGAGACATAATAAATATATGAATGATTTGGGACAAGGTTATCCTGAAATAATATATTGTACAATGAGCATGAAATGGCATATATTTCCCTCGAGTAGGTATATGAAATTTTGTAGTACGAGCGAACAACGAGTGTGTGCTCATTGTACACTATACTTTTTCTACAAACATCTGAATCATAAAAAAATCTGTAATATTTTTAATGACACTTTTTATCTTAAACTTTCCTGCCGTCATGATTCACATAATAAAGGAATTGAAGATAGATATATTGAAAATTATAATGAAAATCGAACACTAATCGATTTCATAAAAGAAAACAAAAAAAGGGATTTGATCCCTCACCCCCCACGACGATCCAAACCCGACCGTTCCCTCACTCAACACTCTGCTACGAGCTCACATAATAATATGATGAAATTAACTGCTCTACTCATTTTCGATTACTTATTTTTTTAAACGAATTTTGTAAATACTGAAATGTCAAATTATGAGACAGCCTTTAAAAAACTTGATTCGATATTATATTATTTATGATCATACAATTTGTTTTTCTACGACCATATGGAAATATGCCCATTTTATGCGCTTCATCGACCAAGGAAGTAGGCCAATTGTATACACTTTTTCATTTCTACATCGCGAGCTGTTCTGTAATGATCTTTTCAGCACAGGATATTTAAGTTTCCACGACTTTGACTAGACTGTCATTATAGATATTATAATATAATTATGTGACTGTATGAGAAATGTTCTAGGGTGTTGACATCTAATATGTGTAAATTCATCATCACTGATAAGTAGGTGGGAAATAAAAACTTTCAATAATTTACACTTGAAGAATTATATGTAAATTATATATGCTGACAATATTGTTTCGACACACAGTGTCGTTATAACTCGCTCAGAAGATGACGTGTCGAAACAATATTGTCAGCATATATTTAGGGTGAGAGCACCAATAAATGAACAGTTAAGCAAATTGTATACAAGCCAGGCGTCTAGTTGTAAAATGTTTTGATGAAATTTCATACCCTACGTCCCATACAATACTTTATAATGTATATATTTAAAAAATGTAAATCTACAGTACTAAAACTCAAAGTTCAATTCAAGTGAACTGTAAATCCTCAACAAAGTCAGAAAATAAAACGACAGACATTTCTAAGACCATTTTATTGGCTGAGGCATTTATTGTACATTTATAATATTCAGATTTACTGTTTATAATATTATAGGTATCAGGATAGATAGTAGTTGTTACCCCATACTCTTAGAGAAGTCATGTGAACTCTCTCTTCAACATACTTAGCGCACCTTCAGTATTACAATTTTTACATTTTATATAATTACGCTATAGTAAAATATACTCATTTACAGGTAGTAGCTCTCTAGCTCAGTTATGCCAGTTCAGTTTGTCGTAAAAGTGATGTTTCGAGTTCTCCCTCATAAATATCCTATCAACAGTCAAAGTACTTCCAGTTGGGAACAGAAAAAAATCATTTTTACGAGTCTACAATTCAGTGAATCCAATATAGCTGAGCGAAGAAACGGACTTCTCAAAAGATGCAAATCAAGCAACATCTATAGACGAGCCGATATCTGAAAACTATTAACAAGCTTATTGATCAGTCAACAAATCTGGTTATAAAAATATTTAGGCCGTCAGAGTATAACTATGTATCCACGTTTGCTGCAATGATTCGCATCTTCGAAAATATTTCTTAATTTTTGGGTCACGGGTGAAAACAGGAGTTCAGAATGGGAATAGGGATGTTGACTGTGACAATGATACTATCTAGAGTGCTTTGAAACGGTAATCAACAAAAAATATCCTTTGGGAGAACATTAAATAATTTTTACACAAAAAATATTTTCGGGATATAAGATCTATTGGACTAAAAGTGGAACCAACATTTTAAACCGTATTGAATATCTTACGAGATTATAAATATCTTACGAGATTATATCAGTAGTAATTCTCATTTAATATTACGAATATCATGTTAGAAAGGAAGAACTCTGAAAATTTGACACTTCTGTTATGTTCAGGATACTCCTTGAAAAATGTACTAGTGGAAATTGCTGGTATTCTGAGTAACTTTGCTACTACGTCCAGTCCAGTGTTTTTAAAAGTGCCCTATAATCCAATCTTTGGAAAAAGTATAGAAAATATTTCAATCTCACCTTTTTTAAATGAAATATAACATATTTATTTTGATTACCGAAAAATGCCGGGTGTTATCGAAGGTATGTATCTCAATTACCAGTAGGATATTTTTCGGGGATTTTCCGCCTTTTGTGCGTTGGTGCAATAATACATTCACAATGAAAATACTACAAGGATTTAGAGATATCAGTGCATTGTTTTTGTTTTTTAAACATTTATATGAACAATTATCATTTTTAAAACTAAACACGTAGAAAATAAATATATTTATATTTATAGAATATTAGAATATATTTTTCACATTATTTTTATATTTAATCGTGTGCAGGTTTGCTTTTGTGATCGACTCCTTAAAAGTTGTGTGTTTTGGAACTCCCTAACGTGTCTACTTGGGGAACTCCAAGACAACCCTATATACTAAATAATAGTTTACAAAAATTAACGTGCATGGAAAAAAGCATGGTTTTTATCTTGCAGCTAGTGATTGTGTCTCTTTTCGAGAAAACCATTAGCATTTTTCCAGATCACATAACGACTTTATTGCGTAGGTTACACTTTGATATTTTCTTTATTACTTCGGTTCCTTTCATCGAAATTGTTCACGTAAATTGGTGAATCATTGACTAGAATTGACAAAACAGTATATCTCAAATCACTGTGAGTAAACGAGAAAAGTTTAAGGAGTCTACCGAAATAGCCATGTGAAATCACATTTACAAAAAAAAAACTTTGTAGTCCTGTGTGGCAGAAGTTCATATTTTATATATCACATTGAAAACTCGACTGAGTCATACCTACATTACTTTAATAGAGAATTATGTCTTTTCGATAAACAACTAAGAGATCTTGGTGCAAGTAGTGCTTGTGCAAGTGTGCTTCGTTTAATTTATCAGGAATCAGGAACAAATATTCAGCTTTGAAGAAGTCATATCTTATATAGGATGGAACAACTTCACCTAATTTACCTGCTTCTAAACTTCTTTATAGAAAGCTTCAGGAAGAATAAGAGGTGAAGGGTGAATTGGAATGTATCCCCTATTGACCCTGAGAATAATAAACTCAAGTCTGATTTTCATCAAATTCAGTTATTCTTGGTGGGTCCGATTTTTCTCCTCCCATTCATAGTTGAAAGATATTACTATTTTGCTGAATTACTCAGATGACTTTTTCGAAATTTGGTGGTAATCACTATTCAGACTCGATGATTCATTCGCCATAGTAGATCTTCTGAGGCGAAATTCCTGTGAAAGGCAAAACTCAATATATTCAGTAGAAATTTCTTCATTCATAGACTGTCTTTGACTAAATGAAATTGGTGATTTTAGTTTTTCCAAACAATGGCTATATTCATCATAATTAAAGAAATTAATCATGACAATTTATATAACTCAACTCCATCAATTGAAATTTGTATTCTCTGAATGCACGGTCTGCTACCTACTTACAATTACGCTTACATTTAAATCACATCCAGAATTGAAAGTATCTAAGTAAACAACAATTATAACTTCGAAATAAGACGTATTTCCCTAGGAGGAAATGGCTAATTTTCATCATTCGAGGTTGTTCACTTCTGATCTCATTCCTTGTTTTCAGTTTGGATTGCGAGCATCGAGGAAATGAGGTCAACAGACGTGGAAATCTATACCTCATCTGAATCGATTCCTGTCATCTATACAAATGAGAAAGAATTTGGGCATGTTTCAAATCTGAAATAATATGGTAATTTCTTTCAACTATTTCTTTCTGTTTTCTGGTGGTCTGTATTCTTAAATAGGCCGATATTTCGATAATTCTCAGACAAGATTGATTCATCAAAATGATTTTGGTGTAATAACTAATGAGGAACTTCAAACATTCAGACTCAGTATACGGCTAAAACAAAATTCAAATACACTGTGTGTAGGATATCTCTGACTTGCACCAGCTGTAACGGGCATGATTTCATTCTCGATTTGAATTTGAAAAACGAAACTTGCGTCACCGAGAGTATGATTCGACATGTAATTCAAATATCTTTACGGTATCCTCCGAGGACGCTGTTTTAATGGAAAAATTCATCTTACGAGAACAAAACCATGCATATGCCTCCACTCGACGTTGTTGATCATGGATGAAACTCGCAAGTAACCATTGTTTGAAACATAGCAAACCGCATTTTTGTCAGTTCAAGGATCCGGTGGCTCAGGATGAATTGATATCATCGTCCGGTACCAAAAATTGGCAAAATCATTCATGGAAGTCATCAAGGTCTTTGCCTTATCATTTCAGACTATGGTCCAGCCTCCCTTGAGTCACATTCATTTGCTAACAACTGTTCCAAATTGGTCAAATTTCTTTTTT
Source organism: Chrysolina haemoptera (assembly GCA_958298965.1). NCBI lineage: Eukaryota > Metazoa > Arthropoda > Insecta > Coleoptera > Chrysomelidae > Chrysolina > Chrysolina haemoptera. The sequence goes on along the minus strand of OY282585.1, from coordinate 6,917,615 downwards.
GGAGTGCTCAATAAATATACATCAAAAGCGTTATTTCAATTTTAGACAATGCAACATTCATTCGATTATAGTCTAGCTGTTTTTTTTGTTTTTGATTTTTTCAGTAATGACTAGTGGGTGCAAACGAAATTTGAGAAATGTGGAAGCACACCTTCATCACCTTCCAATCAGTCGCAAGTCAGAGCTGATTGAATCTGATTAGCCTTAATTTAAAATATCAACAATATCAACAGCGATATAATATAACAAATGTGAGATAACGAATATTCCTAGGTAATGTTACAGTTTGATTGAATGCAAAAGTAGTTAGAAACGATATTCTAATTCTGTCCAAAAAAGATCTATCATAGTTCTGATTGTTGTCCAACTGACGTTTGAGAAATCATTTGGATCTCTTCAAAGGAATCCGCACTACAGAGCACCAGTATCGCGATCAATCAGAAACAAGTGATTTGAAATAAGGCCTTCTTCCTCAAGAGTTCGTTTGAACTGGGAGACTCACGTTTTCTAGATCGGAATGCTTATTGGGAATGATCTACAAGCCAGCGGCAGTCCTGAACGGTCGGAAATCGGGTCAAATTGAAGAGGAAATTGAAGAATAATACATCTAGTATGTCTTGGTAACTGCTGCCAGCAAAGTCTTTTTGCTCTCTGAAGTATACGCTAATCAGTGGGCGGAGGGACAGATAGAGGACGAACACGGGGGCGAGCGGACCTGACATTCGACGCACCCTTGGTCGCCCTGAAGATAGTCGGGGAGTTAACGTCCACGTGCCCACCGAAGTAGCGCATCGGCTAATACGTCCAGGTGCGCCTTCGTCTGAAAAAAAAAAAACGTAATGAGGATACATGCCTTTCGCGATAACATATTCTGAAAATGGATATTGATATTTTCTTCGCCTAATTTCGAAATTCAGTATGTAAAAATTAATTGTTTCTACAGTGTGTAAACAAGTGCGTAAAAAATCACCTGCGCATACAATCATCAACAGTGCGTTAAGTAAATTTTTACGCACTGTTCGTACATTTATACATTGTTGAAAAATACGGTACTTTGCGTCAAATATAAGTAACTCGAAAGTCATCATTTGATGATACGACGACAATTCATAATATAAAACATTCAAATTAATTATATAACTGCTACAATATAATAACTGCCGAAGAAAAAACTTTGTATGATGCACTTTCGTAAAGCTTTTTTGTACTCGCGTGTTCGTTGAACTCGGCTGCGCCTCATTCAACAAAGTTCGCGCTCAAACAAAAAAGGCCTACTTTACGAACTTGTTTCATAAATAGCTATTTTGTACCATCAGATCGTTTGAGATTATTTTTTTCGCATGACGGAGTGTGATGTTATGGTATTTCGACTGATAGTAGTAGGTAATTCTGGCCAATCTTTGGTATTGTTGTTGTTTAAATTGTTATTTCCATCAACCGGCTTTCCCCTTACGAGCAACCCTCAGATATCTTTAAGAGACTTGTGAGAGCTAGGGAAGATGGAGCCATTACCTTTTAACGTGTGACGGAATACACGAGTTAGGTGGGCGCGGCGATACGAACCCGCGTACCTTGTCATAGCAAACGAGAACACATCAACTTGTGCGCCACCAAGACCCAGTTTTATACTGATTATTTTTTTCACATGTCAAAATGTGATGTTTTTAGCATTTCAACCAATAGCAGCTTGTTAATTTGGCCAATCATTCGGTTTTATACTGATAAAATTGCCTGGTCGTTGATAAAACGTTGTTTACCTCTGAACTGTCAAAACTATAAGGTTTACCGCGCCGATTCTATTGAATTGGCTTATATACAAGGTTAAAATAAAAACTATCATGAATGAAAAGTTACCTTATTATTAATAGTCCTTCGCTTTTCACTTTTTTAGCATAATAATAACATAAAGGACACATTTCAATAAACACTCAAATTTCACACACGTAAATAGCTCATGAACATAACCAAGTTTATGGCAATATCGCCGAGTTTTAAACAATTGAAATCGGTCCCAGCCTACTATGCTTTGAATCGGTGGATATCGCAAATGACGACTTTTCCGTTTTGGACAAAATTGTAGCTGCTCGATCGATCGATATTCCGGAATTCGAATGAAGATGAAGTACGATTAATTTTTGTTAAATTCAATTTGTTTTTTGTGGTTTGAGACTAAACCGTTGTATGAAGATCTCCCTTCTGGCGCGATTTTCAATTCATAAGAAGAAATTTTCAATTATCAACCTTGTACAATAGAGATGTGTGGCGCCATCTCTTCGTATCGTCAGAAAGTATTAGTAAGGTTTGCTTTAAACTATCATAATTTCTAGATATCTATATCATATGCACCGCTTAAGCATCATATCTCTTCTGGATCACAGAAAGCCTATTTCGTTGTTTGATATTTTGAAATGTTAATGAATTACTAATGAATTAAATTATTCTTCCTTTAATTTGTTCAATAAATAATCTCTCCAAATACAACTCAAATTTAATTAGATACATTTTCATTTTCAAAACACTTAAGAATTTTTTATTTTTAGGCAAAAGCATTCAAACAAACCGAATTAGATAAAATCACGAGTCCGTAGGAGTTTGGTCGAGAAATATGGTTGCAGTACACCAAAATATTTACGCCATTGGATCTGAATATCGTTTTCAACATGCTCCATTTTCAATCGAAAATTTCTTCCGTGCTTTTTGTTCGTTGAAATCTCTACTTTCTGATGGTATATATAAAAATATAAATTACTATGGCAAATTTTCTCAGAAAAAGCAAAAACCGAAAAAACTCGAATTCGATAATTTTTTTTAATCATTATGTGAAATTTTGAGCTACATATTAAAATTTACACTTTAATTACACGAAAAATATAAGTTTCCATGTTACATTGATAAACTAAAGAATTGCAAATCCATGAAAGATAGATATTGCAAAAAACATACGAGAATAGTTAATTTCCCAAGTATTAAAGATAGGATTTGAAGGGAATTTTATATTTATAAATACTTTATCTTGAATTCTAATCACTTATCCATTAGTTTTTTCTTCTTTGATGGCATTTCTCAATCGTTAGATTCGACAAATATTCCCGATTCTAGTAGATCTTCGAAATCTTCAAGACCATCGTCGTTTTCGTCTACACTATTTTTCCAGTCTGCATTTGTTCTTCATCTAAAATTCCATCTGAATCATTAACTTTCTCGTAGGGTTTTTATTCAACATTGGCGCATGTTTCAGAACCATGATATTTGAACACCAATTAGTGCATTTCAAACCATGTTTTCGGCAGTCACATTTTAGACTGTTAAATCCAGTTTCACAGCTGCAGCAAATAGTTTTGAGCAAAGTTTCCGGAATTGAATCTTTATCTATAGTCAGTTTGGGCACAATGCCACATTGATGTTGCTTACAGCCCCAATCTGTTGCTGTCAGTTTGTTACCTAACCAAGTTTGAACTGGTTATATGCCCTGTAACAAAGTTGTTCTGCTGCGCTTTCTGTTCTGGGAAATCGAAATATTGCAAATTTCAAGTATGTATCTCAACGTGATAATTTAAAGGATTCAAGTTTCCTCCAAGTCTTGGATCCTCCACGATTTTCAGCTGTCTTATTCGTACCGAACATCGTACATTACAAATCGTGCGAGTTCTCTTGAATAAAACATTAAGCTCCCGTCATCCCAATTTTCATAAGACCTTGTATAATAACTTGATAAAGTGTTTGGAAAACTTCATCGGAACAAAACGAACAAGAGAGTTTGGGAATGTTATGAAGGAGGAAATATTGCGAAAATGAATTCATAGAGACGCGTTTCAAAATCTGAATATGTGCTTTTCATTTTAGACACTTTTAAAGGGAAACCCCTATTTTTCAAACTAGAAAACTGATATTGGTATCCAAGGGTCAATTTGTAGAAAAACTTCATTTCGAGGGCTGTTATCGTTTCAGAGTGTTCTTCGAAAACGTTCCTTGTCTGCTCAGAAAATGCACTTCTATAGCATTTTTTTAAAGACATTATGTATTTTGAGTTTTGTTTGAAAATATGATCATAAAATCACTTATGGAATTATCTGCAACTAAAAGACAAACTTTAGTCGCAATTTTCCATCGTTCAAGATAAATCCCTTGGTTGAAAAGGGAAAGGTTCTCCATTGGAACTGAAAAATGTGATTTTTTTGTAATATTTAACAGAAAACAACTACTTCCCCGGCTAAAAGAAATAGAAATAGAACAAAATGAAAATTTTACGAATGGCTGTTAAAATTGTATTCAATCAGTAAAGGCTCTGTCCAATTTGTGGTTTTCGTTATTTTTTTAATACAATTGCAATGAAGTATAAACATTGTGAAAAATGCAATATGAAATAGAAATGTGATATACAAGAGGAGGAGAATGTAGAGACAGGGCAAACCATTTGTACTACGAGCGATATATCCAGAGAGGAAAAACCCTTTCCAAGAAACTTTCGCAATATTGCGACACCATCTAATCATTGGTTGTTATTTTGAAAAAGAAGAGATGAAAAATATACATCGGGTGTCCACGGAAGGTAGCTCACCCCGATAACTTTTTTGGTTTTGCAGATATTGAGATGAAATTTGAAGGATCTGTATGAGACGTAACACTGCATTTTTGTACAACTGACTCAACTTCATATAACCTTCAATTTTATTTTTAATCTAAAACTCCATGGATACGTTCAAATTAATTTTCGTCCTCAAGTATTGGGAAAAATACAACTTTACGGTTTCCGGTTATTATGCATCTACTGAGTAAAATTTTATTTTCACATTATCATAACTATTTTTTTTTAAATGGCAACATAGTGGATTGTCGAGTCAGGAGAAAAGAGCATTTCATTCCGATTAATTTGATACACCGCACACTATTAGGTCTCAATCAAACTTTCGTCAACAAACTTAAAAATATTACGGTAGATCTTGAAATAATATTTATATACACCGAATAACCTGTGACCAACACAAATGATATAACAAAACCATCAATCCAAAAACTAATAACAAATCTCCTGGCATAAATGACATGTTTTTCGATTATTAGGTACACAATAGTTTCCCAATACACCTTAATTACCTTGTTTTATCAGTTATGTAGATCACAGGTTACTCAATGCATTTGAATCTCATTTCAATCTGAAATGGTGTTTCATTTTGAAGGATATTTTAAGTAATATTTCTAATTGTTTTTAACGAACGTTTGTTCGAAACCTAAGTTAGTGAAGTGGTATGAACAAAGTCATAATAAAATGCACAGTGCTGCCATTTGAAAAAATCAGTAATACAAATTCTAAAATCAAATTGTACATAGCAGAAACATTCTGACGGAAAACAATATTTACAAGAATATTAGAACTTGAATTAGTGATTTGAATATATCCATAGCCTCCTAGAGTCAAAAAAGAATTTACAAAAAAAAGTTTGATAGCAAAAAGTGACAAATGACACATAGCTGTATTCAGAATATCAAATTGAAACAAAAAAATTAAAATATACTAGATGTCATGTTGAAAAAAAATTTCTAGTTGTTCTATGACATGGGGCATGATAATACTCCCATCATGACACTTATGCTAGATGATAAGTAAAAGTCTTTTAATCGGCCACTTTTTGAAAAACACTTCAACAACATTTTTTCTTTTCACACCAAAAACAACTTATCATACACGCAGAACGCAAAGTTTGATTAAAGCTGACGTCACCAGTCTCGCATGCATTAAAAACTGACCAGGATCAGACTCGAATTTTTCGTACCATGATCTATTAATAAAATACCCGTTATATCCATAGATTTTGCTACTTTGATTGGTTCTCTCTTGTTGTGAAATATGCCTAATCTTCGAGAACACCCTTTTACAGGAGATGATAGTGAAGATCCACATAACTTTCGTGCGCTTACTTTTACGTTATTGAAAACTTTTCAATTTTCTGAATTTTTTATAATTGAGAACTATCAATTAGTAAGAGTAGTGGAATTTTATCTTTCTTGTTTGTCGTATGACCAGATTTTGATAATGGGAATGATTTCTATACCTATTCAAATAAATTGAAAATACGCATCACCTTTTCAATGATATCTGTAATTTCTGAGAAAGAAGGCATTTGCTGCACTTGACGTATCGTACGGCACGTGGATGAAACTCGAGGTGATGAAACAGCTTGTAAGTGAAAATGTCAGTGAGCAAATGTGCATTTTCTTGGAAGGATAACATCTTTCATTCTACTCTTATAAAATGTTTTGGAAAATGTTATTCCATAATCTTAATACATTTTAAAAGGTTATAAGTACTTATGAAACACCTGTAGAATATAAAAATTCAGTAAAAAACTCTCTTTCCGTTATTGACAATGTTATGATTTATTACTGGTTTATCAGTGATTTAGATTTCCTGAACTATTAGTAATGCCAAAAAGACATTTTTTTGTCGAAAAATGCTCCCATGCTATGCAATTTTTCGTGAAAAACAAGTCAGAGTCGTAACTATGTAGATGACGCCCGTGGCGAACATGTAGAACAATAATAAAACTCAAAGTAATTTTCTTAAATAGTTAAATTTCTGCGGTTTCAAAATAAATGTTTATTTTTTTCAACAAAAATATTGAATAAACGAAGATTCTTACAACACAAATGAAAACCAAAATAAATGGATGTATCAACTGAGGTACTCAATTGATTATAAAATTAATCACAAACAAAATAAAGGCACCATTGTACTTTGGATAGGTAATTGAAGATTAAATATGAACTTTTCTTGATTTAACTACTGCGAAAATATTAATCACACCCACAAAATCTACTAACGCAGCTGGAATTCAAAGGAATATTCTTATTGCTATTTCAATATTCGGATACATTTGCTCCAATTATTCATTTATTCATTGATTTTTTCTTTATATTGTTAATAATAATGATGATAATAATAATAATGTCTTTATTTCTCTTGTTGAAAAGTACAAAATAGAAGATGACTTCAATGGTACAATAACAAGGAAAACGTCACATAATGATAAATATTAATACATACATACATACAATCATACATACACAACACATACATACATATATTTAAAACAAAGATATGGTAGTAATAAAAAAAATGTTTGCAGTGACAAGAATAACTAAAACGACTTCACAGTAAAACACAGTTTCTTATGTCACAAATAAAACTGTGGTTTACTATATTATAAAGAATTATGTGTTTGTGATAACAATAATGAAATGGAAATTGGCAGTGATATCATTGAAAGAGCACTTGAGCACAATATTTAGGTTTTATAGTTGATCAGAATCTGAAGTTCAAAGAACATGCAAGTAATATTATTATTATGATTATATTATTAAAAATTAATTATCCGTATAGATGTGCTAAATAACAATACAATACTCTCATCCTACCGCATTTCAATTATGCTTAATGGTGTTATTGGAGTTATAAATTGAGTTATTTCTTTATTTTTTTTTGTTTTCAATTTATACTTGTGATTTTGTACTACATTGGTGTTAGCTCTAAGGGCCGGTATTATAAAACTATTTTGACAGAAAACTAAACTTGTGGAATGACGTCACATCTTGCAGTTAACTTCTAGAAATGATGTCGTAGGAAATGATGGTTTTCGACAGTTTTTCTGTCAGTAATTTAGCATATACTTGAGTTTATTGTTATATTATTTTTGTTAAAACGATATCCACTTTATTTTTGAGGAACTTTCAACCGACGATGAAGATACTGGTTGAAGGCCCAGGGCGACCAAGAATGTTTAGATATCGGTTAGACTATTTCAACTTGTGGAATAAAATATAATTCAAAAACCGATTTCGATTATTCAGAGAATCTGTACACATTAAAGCAAATTTAAAATAAAAATGGGACCTTTATAAAACTGACATTCTAAAGTAAAAGTTAACTTGACTGTTAACATTAAAGTTAACTGTCAAACATTTTTATAATACCGGCCCTTAATGATACATCTGTGTTTATTCCGATGAGTAATTCCATTTAAAATTCAAAATCTGATTCATCGAGTATTGGTTAGTTAATATTGGTGTTACAGATGATTTATTTATTTATTTATTTATTTATTTATTTCATCCAAACAGACCTAGAGGCCTAATTACATGGATATCAATAATTACATATATGTTTATACATGAAAATATAAATAAAAAATAGACAAAAATTAAGAATAATAAAAACTAAAAAGGTATTGAGTTATTGTTGTCACCAAATACCGTAGGATTGACACCAAAGCGAATATTTCTTGAGATATTGTTATCAAAGTGTCATACTGATAATTTGTGTTACGACTGCTTTTCTGTATGTTTTCTGGGACTGGGTCCAATTGAGGTCCGTCAATACATTGAACTCATTGGCAAGACGAAGCATACCTACAAGAGGGGCCTTTTCGGAGCATGATGGTGGTATAGTAAACATAATAGCGAAACGAGTTCTCCTGGGTGGAACATTGAGTCTTATCAATGATAATAAATAGGGTGAATTTATTTTATTATTAAGAAGTTTAAATAAAAATGATAGTGAACCTACTTTCCGCCTGTTATCCAAAGACAATATTTTAAACTCATTCCTTAATTCAGATGACCTCACCGTATTATAATCTGGACGAACATGGTATTTTGTGAGATAAAGATATCTTAGAAATTTATTCTGAACCTTCTCTAATTGAAATAATCTAGATTGATATTCGCAGAACCATATATTAGAGCCAAATTCCAATTTACTCCTGACCAGTGTGTTGTAAAGTAACTTAAGCGTGTGTATATTTGTGAAATTAAAAGTTTGCCTGATTATGAATCCTAACATCCTGTTTGCAGATTTCCTCGCATTTTCAATATGGGTTTTGAATGATAATGAGTCATTATATACAAGACCCAAGTCTCTTACTTCTGTACAACGGTTAAGGATTTGTCCATTTAACATATATTGAAACATCACAGGATTCTGTGAGCGAGTTATTGACATAACGTTACATTTCCCTATGTTAAAAAATAATTTGTTACTACAACTCCAATCGTATAGGCTATTCAAATCTTTCTGCAATAAGACGCTATCTCTAACAGTTTGAATGTGTTTAAAAATTTTGAGGTCATCTGCGAACATGAGGCAATCTGTATATTTGAACACGGTTGGCAGGTCGTTGATGAATAGTACAAAAAAAGAGGACCCAGGTTGGAACCCTGAGGTACCCCTGATGTAGCTTCTAATTTCTAATGAAGACTTACTCACCGTTTTGTAAAACATGCATGCTTGTCGATCCTCATCCTCTGCCGAGGGACAGTCGATGAATCCGTCACAGAGGACGTGGTCATCTATACAGTGGTATCTTCCCTGCCTGTCAGGCGTCGGACAGGCAAACCTTTCCATGCCGTCGTCCGCTGGAGGACATTCTGGAAAAGAAACGTAAAAGACTGTTATTAGATAGATAGATAGATAAGCTTTATTGTCTAAAATTTTTACATTTTGTCGACAAAGTTCAATCAATACTTCTTTTTTTTTTGTGGTATGTACATATTAAAAAAATTCGACATTATCTTATACTTAAAACATTCACATTTTTGTATAAAAAGTCACACGGTAAAATATATAACAAATAAAGTCGTACTATGTACACATTAAGAATTTACAATCCACACACATCAAAATAATAATAATAATAATAATAATAATATTTTATTGCTCATTCGATTCATACATATTGTATAATATACATACATGATGATATATACAGGGTTGAACACATAAAAAAATACATATGAGATCTGATGAACAAATGGCTTCTTGGTTCAGATATCAAAGGGGTGAGCCTTTGATTCTGTTCTTCCACCAGTGCCACGAGAATATGAACGAAAAGTATAGAACGAAAATGGCTAGGAGAAAAGAAGAGAAAGAAGACGAAAGAGCAGAAAGCGAAGAGAAAGAGAGAAAAAAAATCAGCTATTCAATAGGTGCTGTTTATATTTTATCTTGAATGCATGTGGACTCATGTTGACGTCAAAGAAGCTTAGTTTCATCAAATTATTGAGATTAGTGGCGATGCTGTAGGAAAAAGATCTCTTGAAAATTTCTTTTCGGTGGGTTGGTACTGTGAGTAAGTTTTTTCGCCGAATATTCAGATTATGAACGTCAGTACGATATTTCAATTTGTTATGTAAGTAAGGTGGTGTCTTATATTTTATAATTTTAAAAAATAAACATGACATATGTAATTGTCGACGATTTTGCATGTTGAGCCATTTACATTCCTTAAGTTTATGAGAAACTCTCTGAGCTCGACGAATGCCGTACATCAAACGCAGACAGGAGTTTTGAACTTTTTGTATACGATTTTTATCGATATTATCTAAACCATAAACATTATCGCAGTGATCGAAGTGGGATAGTACAAGATGATCACATAACATCTTTTTGATACCTAAATCCAAGCAATTTCTCTGCGCATAAATTAATTTGAGAGTTGAATAAGCTACTTGTAATTTTTTCGTTACATGATCCTTGAATCTGATTTTATTGTCAATAATAAGACCAAGACTTTTTGCATTATTAATAAAAGGAATATTATCTTCTCCTATTTTCAATTTTAAATTTTCTAGAATAGTGTGTCGAACTGAGTTATTACAGAAAAGAATTGCATATGATTTGTTTGCATTTATTTGAAGTAAATGATCTGAATATGCTTTATATAATTTATCCAGGTCGGTATTGATTGAATTTAAAGCATAATCCAAATTATCATATTTAAAAGATGTATATATTTGGGTGTCATCGGCGTAAAAGTGATAGTTGCAGAAGGTGAGTACGTTTTGAAAATTTGATGTATACATAGTATAGAGTAAGGGTCCCAAAATACTTCCTTGCGGCACACCTGATTTAACATGGATTGTTGAGGACCGTTCATCACCAACTTGGACTTGCTGGCATCGGTTGGTAAGGAAGGATCCTAAAAATGGCGTAGAACTGAATGAAAATCCTAAATAATGAGATATTGAAAGTAGAATTCTATGATTAATCATATCAAAGGCTTTTGTATAGTCAAGTAGTATCAGTATGCTCATTTCGTTTCGATCTTCTGCTCTTATCAGATCATCAACAATGTCCGAAAGAGCAGTTGCACAACTATATCCCTGACGAAATCCTGATTGTTTCAGAGGAAGGAGATTAAACTTTGACATGTGTTCTCTAATTTGGATTTCCATTATCTTTTCAAGAACTTTAGAGAGGGTTGGTAGCAGACTAATCGATCTCAAGTGACTCATTTCCTTCGGATGACTCATTTTAGGAAGAGCTATAACATTTGCAAATTTCCATGCATCAGGAAAGTATGATGCTGAAATACATTCGTTTATAATATGAGTTATGAAAGGTACGATGAATGGACAAAACAGGATTATAATATCTATGTTTAAGTTATCTGTACCGAAAGCCTTTGATTTGATATTCGATAGAATTTGAGTTACCACGTCTTCCGTCGTGGTTTCAAAATTGAAAGATGAATTTATATTACTTTTCAGATTATTATTGTAGAAATTAATAATATTTTCATTTGGTGGCAGCTGATTGTCACTGAAGCTGGTAAAAAACGTATTTAAAGTTTCAACATTTCGTAACTCTGCGGGAATATTAGTATTTCGCTGTTTTGACACATTCAATTTCTTCAATTCAGTCCATTTTTCTGCTATACTACAACTACTGAACTTATATCTCAAGAAAACTTTTTTTCTTTTTTTATAGCGAAGTTGGTATAATTGCGGAGTTGCTTATAATATGACCAGCTTTCAGCTGTTTTCAGAGTTCTGGATCTCACTAGTGCTTTGTCGCGTAATTTTTGCATGAGTTTTATATTATCAGTAATCTATGGCGCATATTGTCTCTTTTTAAAAAAAATTGTTTTCATAGGAGCGTGTATATCCAAGAGTTGTAACATGTAATCAGTGAGTAAAGAGATTTTATCGTCAATAATTTCATTTTCAAATATTAGATTCCACTGGAACATAGAAAAGTCGTTTTCAAAATTTGCTAAATTTATTTCTTTCAAAGGACGATATGTAATTTTGTTCCTTGACACTGAAGGTGAGGGGTTGAAGTCGAAAATAGTTTTAACTAAAGCGTGATCAGAGAAATGAGTTGGAAATACTTGTGTATGACATTTGTCCGAGTGAATATTTGTAATAGTCAAGTCAAGTAGGGAACCACAGGAAGAAGAAAAACACGTCGGTTCTGAGACTAGCTGATTCAGAGTGAAGGACTCGAGTATTGTGCTTAAGTGTAAACTCAAATTCAAGTTAATGTCAAGTAGATTTATATTAAAATCACCAACACAAACAATAAAATCATACTTCGCATACATATTAGATAATATATCTTCAAATAGGTTGAAAAGTATAAATAAATCGCTCCCCGCATCTCACAGTTCATAGAAAGACTAAAACTCATATGCAAAGTATTCCTCTAGAGAGTAGAAGCATTTTCCCATGAGAAGTTTCTTGATATGTTTTCTAAATTGCTTTAAGTTATTTATGTCTGTTATCACCTTGGGTAAATGATTGTAAATTTGTTTGCTCCTGTAAATCAAGGATTGTTTCATCAGGGTGGAAGTGGGAAACGGAAGAACAAGTTTCTTCTCCTGACGAGTGTGCCTTTCTACATGGGCATTCACGAACCTATCTCTGTATTTGTGTAACAGATAGACTGTCTCTAAAATAAATAATTCATATAGGGTTAATATTTTGTATCCGGAAAAAATAGGCCTACATGATTCTCGCATCTTAACTTTGAATATAACACGCAGAGCTCGTTTTTGTAACACGAATACACTTTGCAAGAGAGCCTGGCTACAAGTACCCCAGAATGGAATTCCATACCGTAAGTGTGACTCAAAAAATGAGTGGTAGGCAGTGAGTGAGGCTGAAAGTCCAAGTTCGCGGGAAATAACATTAATAATGTAACAACCTGAAGACAACTTTTTTCTGAGAGATGTTATGTGAGTCTCAAACTTTAAACTGCTATCAATGTGCAAGCCAAGGAATTTCTTAACAGGTTTACAGGTAATTGTTTGTGACTCTAATGGTACTTGTTCTAAGTCCCACTTGAATGTTATTAGGTTGGTTTTCGAAATATTCAGAGTCAGAAAATTTGCATTACACCAGTTTTTGATTTTCTTTATATCTTCGGAGATGGATTCGACTAGAGCAATACGATCCTCGTTGTGCCAAGAAACTGTAGTATCATCTGCAAATAGCGTAAAGTTTCCAGAAATATCAAGCCTAGCCATATCGTTGATATAAAGTAAAAAGATAATAGGGCCCAAAACTGATCCTTGGGGAACTCCACTCTCAATTGTTTTTTTTTCAGAATTATTTTCTCCCATTTTTATTTTTTGATTCCGACCAATAAGATATGATCTGAACCACTCCAGAGCTATGCCTCGGAAACCATAATGATTAAGTTTCCGTAACAGAACTTCATGACTGACACAGTCAAACGCTTTGGAAAGGTCAAGAAAGACTGCTGCAGCTGCCTCTTTTTCATTTACGTTCGTGTAGATTCTTTCAAGAAAGTCAAAAATGGCGTCTCCTGTGCTTTTTTTATTTCGGAATCCAAACTGTTCTCTAGCCAATATATTGTGTCTCTCCAAAAAACCCATTACTCTACTTTTAACAAGCTTCTCGATGATTTTAGATAATGTTGAGAAAATGGACATTGGTCTGAAATTGTTGGGATCATCAATAGCTCCTCCTTTGTGAAAGGGTATCACTATTGCAGACTTTAAGCTGGAAGGGAAGACACCTGTTCCAAAAGAAGTATTTATAGCCATTACCAAAGCACTAAGGGCTTCGTCAGGTAATTGTGATATCAATTTTGCTGACAGGTGGTCTTCACCAGAGGAATTTTTCTTTTTTATGTCGTTGATTACCGACTTCAGCTCAGTTAAATCTGTCTCGTACAAGTACAGAGAATTACTCGGAGAAATCAATTTCTGTAAATTATCAATAGGATCAAACGATGGTACGATATTCTGCTTTAATTGAACGGCTATTGAGCAGTAAAATTCGTTTATCGTTTATCTGGATACCTCGAGCAACTCGCTGTGTATTCATACAATTGCACACTTTTTCTTGGAATTTAAGAAGAATTTTTGATAGATCTTTATATATTTCATTACCCTGTATAGGATAGGAGCGTTGTTAAGGGTTTTGAGGGAAGGTGTGGGTTCGGAATGTCAGAGTGACAGGGTATTTTTGAGAAAGTTCTCTTCAGTATATTTTGTAAAGTTATTGAATTATTAAAGTTTATTTGTGCAAACTACAGTCTTTCAAGTGACTGACAAAACCCAAAATATTGCCAACAGACCTGTATTCAAATCAGAATGGTATCAAAAAAGTCTATGAAAATGAAGAGATACTAGTAATAACTATATCGCGCTAGTGCAATAAAGAACTTCTTTTTCCACTGAATATAGTTCAATAAAGTTTTGCTTTTTGCATGAATGTAGAAAAAAAATTTATTATGTAACAAATGATCGGTTTGATTTACTTTGAAGTTTATTTTTTCCTTACAAGCGCATTTGAATAAAACATTTTCTCTAAAATGTTTTTCACCTATATTTTATTTTGTACTTTTTCAGCTAACAATTTGTTCAATTGTCTGTTTTAATAGATGTACCAAGTGCCTAGCTTCTTAGTACGTACCCCAACTTACTGGATACATACTTACAGATGAACACCGTTCACGCGCTCTGATTGCATGGATTTGCTTGAGATTAACATGGAATGGAACGCAAGATATATTGGGTGACCACAAAGTGGAGTTCGCCCCCCAAATTTTTCTATAGTTTCGAAGACAAAGGTTTCGAATATGGTATGTTGTTGTAGTACTTGAATATGCATATTTGACTCCTCTACCGAGAATTTGCCACTTTCGATCCAAACGGAAGAGGTGACCCAAAACACTTGTTTTCAGATAATACCCTATAAATTTTTTCTGGTTTTCCGAAATATTTTCGAATTTGTGATAAGTTTGTGGTTCAAAATGAAGAATCAGTTGAAAAATGTCGGAAATAGAGTTGATTATTGAATCTTAAATCATCTCAACTGACAGCAGTTATCAGTTGAAAATTGGGGTCCTGATGGAGTTGCACCATCCATATTTCTTAACAATTACTGGAAAAGTCTTCAAAACGTATTGATACTCTTAAATAAACGCTCTCAACTATTATTTCTCAAATAGCAACAGCCTTTTTTATTTTATCACGTTGAAAAGTGATGAATAATTAAGTATCAGATTACTTATTTTCGATGAATTCGATTAATGTTGCTTTTTGTTTCACTTTCTTATGTTCGTTAAAGAGCATCCAATTTTAATAACACTCATAATGAAACATCTTGTATTTTCAGTTCCTTTTGGAATATTAAAGAACGTTTCACACGAGGAATCTGATAATTCATCATTTTTCATCAGGATAAAGTGAAAAGAGCATGTTGCTATTCAGGAAATGGCAATTATGAGCAACTGTATCTTTTTCTGAAGCTTCTTTTGGTTACTACTGGCGCCGTTTTTCAGTTGTACTGATATTCATGGTCAACTTTGTTCGACTGAACAATCAACAGTATCTCCGCCATTTTAAACCGATTCTCAGTTTAGAAAAACAGTGTTATCTACCTCAACTTTCATATCTTCCGGGCTTCCCGCGACACCCTACATTTGATATTTTTTCTTTTTCGACAAAATTCTCAAATTATTTTATTAGTTCTACCATGTACCTACACTTCCACATCAATTGTATAATCCAATGAAACATAGATCAATTGCCGAAAATCTCAATCTTCTGACACCTGAACGATGCAGAGACGATGCGGGTGAATTTCCTACAACTGCATTGATTTCCCGCATTCAACAATACAGTTCGTCATTCAATGATGGATTGATTAGAACGCATAGATAGAGAACAATACCAATTACACGAGTATCTTGTTGGGACAGTATATACAGTGTCATTTTCTCATTACATCGATACAAACTGTTCTCCGCATTTGATTAATTGACATTAAGAATCCAAGCAGCACTGGAAGCTCTGAAATCATATGCTTGTGAGTCTAAGCTGATTTGGGATTCCCAACTATCTCTCAGACAACTAACAGAAAACAACAAGGTCACTTCTTTGATGTGGGAACAAGGTCACAGAAGTATTATTAGAGGAAAGAAGCAGACTGCTTTGGCAGAGAAGGCGAAAAAACACAATTTTCTTACCCAGAACCCCTCTGTGGACTCTTCAAAGTCCACTTGAAAGAAGAATTATGACGCTGGAAAAAACGATGAAATGAAATCCCATTGAAATAAAGTGCCAGGACAAACAAAAGCGACAAGGCTAGATAGATCGCCAAAGAAAGCTAAACAGCTTTTCGAGTTGGACAAGGAATACTCGAAATTGTCAACAGGACTCCTCATTGGGCACTGACATCTTAGGTTTCACCTCAAAAATATGAGCAAATCAGATAATGTTAGACTGCAGAACAGTACCTACCTATAGTACTGAAGAAGTGATGTTTTGTTCTAAGACTAGCCTGCTGAGATTTTCTCCGAATCAACAGTGTCCCCTAAAGAATCCTGCTGTTACACTGAGATTTTTGGACATATCTCGGCTGAAGTTGTCGAGAAGATATTTGGCTTGCCGTAGACCTAGGAACTTCAGCCATTGCATTCTTTTTGATGCTTCCTCTTCTAGTTATCGAGCTCCTTCTAGGAGTGGGAATCTCTGAGGCAACGTAATGGGTGTGGTCCAATCGGTGATATATACATATAATAGCTCCTTTTCATCTCCGTATTCGCAATACTCCATTCTAGCTTGTGTAGGTATGTATTCTCATGTCACGAACTGATATGTGAGTTCAATGATGTGATGGCTGCTTAACTGGGTGCACCTTTCAATCGTATGTTTTTCCACTTGAAAGATGTACGAGGTTTGGTGTAATTTATTCGACAGCATTTGTTCGACGGAAATTTGTTCGACAGCATTTGTTCGAACGGAAATTTGTTCGACAGCATTTGATCGACGGAAATTTGGTCGACAGCATTTGTTCGTACGGAAATTTGGCACCCTGGTAAATTGTTCGAGAGGAAAGATAATCGACTCGCATTTATTCGAACATAAATTTGTTCGACAAATTTTTAAATAAATGTGAAAAAAATAAACAGCTAGATACTAGAAAATACTTTTAATGTTTTTTTGTAAGTAATTGTAAAAAGGTAGGTACCCTTTGCGGTCAGTTTCGAGGGATTATGAAAACTGCAATTTGGGTATCGAAGATTTAATTACGATTTAAGTACGTATGCCTACGTCTATGTCAACGGTTTTGAACGCGACAGTCTCAACCAATGAGCTACTTTAGTATAATTGAACTAGAACGAACTAACCTTACGTAGACCGCATAACAATATTACATCTCTACATATTGTAACATGTATTATTATAACTTTTCTCTAGTTTGGGTATTTAAAATAAAATTCTCAAACTTTCGACGAAATGTAGGTCGAACAAGAGCTGGTCGAACAAATTTCCGTTCGAACAAACTTCCCCTCCTCGTATAAATATTTTACGAACAAATGCTGTCGAACAAATTTCTGTCGAACAAATGTTGTCGAACAAATTTCCGCACACCGATGTACGAGGCTCAAAAACTCCTGGTCATTCTCATTCTTTTTCAGTACGCAACTGTTTCTGTGAAAAGGACTATATTTTTTTTAAGCACCATTAATTTTTTAAACAATTTTTACAATAAACTTCACGTTTGAGAAATATTTTTAAAACTGCTTTAAGCACTTTCGACTTCAAATAAAATGTACAGCCCAAGCCTGATCAATGAGGACTTTTGATATTTGATATTTACAATGATATGATGAAGGTCTGTATCATATTTCAACTCTATCGGAGATTTTTTTATGGTTAGCAAATATAAGGCTATTTTGACTTGACTATGGAATGATTTTTTTATTTTATTTTTTGTAGTCGCCATGTGAATTCGTGACTTTATTATTTTCCCTAACACTTCTGCAATCGCGGAATTTATCAATATTGGCTTATAACTGGTAATTTGTGTTTATATCGCCCAATCGTATAATCGAGGCTGCCAAAACGAGATATAGTAGCTCTAATACCACTTGATATTGCTACTGACGTCAGTATTTCGTGACTAATCCGAATTTGGTTGCCACGACCTGTGCATTTTTCTTTGGCATTCTAAGAATATAAATTTGAATAACACGATGGAATAACAACAACAAGCTTGTTGAAGATCTCGATCTGATATCCATTTCCAGAAAATAAACTCTCACAAATGCCACATCAGTGGTGGGTGACAATGAAATAGGGCTGAAAAACTGTAAGGTTATCATTGATAAAATACACACATTTCATGAATCCCCACCCAAACAATAACTACCATGATCAAAACTTAAGTATTAGCAGTCGAAAAAAGCACCCTATTTGGGACTGGCTTCCACTACAATTGACACTAGGAAAAAAAATACCCAGACAGTGTTCAATTGCCATTATCGAACTGAAATTCCAAATTTCCGGAATTACAAGTTTGCGTATCATCAACATTTTTCGAAGATTACAAGTTATTGTATCTGAAAAGTTTAAACCGATCTTTAAAAGGCTTACCATTTTTTACAGTAAGTGTATAAGTTAACAAAATAGTGTATGATTTTTTATATGGAATATCTCATTTCATGTATATAAAATACTGACATTCCAAGTACAAGTGCGCATGTGAAATTCCTCATTCGATGGATAGTGGACTTCTACGGTACACAAAATCACACCGCTAGGATAATGGAAAAGTGCGAATTGCGATCATAAATAATTCTGTTTCAACAAAATTCAAATGCACGCTTGTACTTGTGATGCCAGTATTTTATACTTAACTGTTATACTAACAGAAATATTTTATATGACAGTAGGTAAGCGTACACTTCGTTAAAAACTTTCCTGATAAAATAATCTGTATACCTATTCACCTACGAAACTATCGAAAAATGTTTATAATCCACAAGCTTATTCCAGCAATTTCGAGAATTGTATCTAGTACAGTAACCACAAATGTAAGCCACAAGTGAAGAATGAACTGTAGCACTTTGAAACTCGGTACATGACTTTTTGACATCATATATTTTTAGAAAAAAAATTGTTTACCAAAATATCAGGGGTAGAACCCAGAAAAATTTTATTTAAAAAAATTAAATTTTTTTTAATGTTGTTTGGAAAAGTACAAGATTTATCAAGAAACAATTTCAACAAGGCGAAAGATAATTCAATTCTCCACAGGAAATGTACCTGGTAATTTTCCACAAAATGATCATTTAGTTAGTCGTAAATATCATCATTTTCAAAAATACAAAAATCGTGCGGAAAAGTAAAAATCGTACGGAAAAGTAAAAATCGTGCGGAAAAGTAACTTTTCCGAACAATTTTAAATCGTACGGAAAAGTACAACTTTCAAAATGAAAAATCGTGCGGAAAATTTACCTGAAAGTTGATGTCGGCAGTTTTCCAAGCCGAGGTGTACGCCATTCTAACCGTAGCTACGAGGCAAGAGGTGAAAGAAGGGCCCGAACAGAAAATTTATATCTGTTCGGATATAGTCAGGCAGCGCTCAAAGCTATCTGTCATCCTAGACCAAGCTCAGTTTTGGTACAGGAATGCGGAGATGCTCTTGAGAAATTAGCGGAAACAAAGGAAGTCGAGTTGGTATGCGTCCCTGGTCACAGGGGGGTGCCGGGAAACGAGGTGGCAGATGAGCTTGCCAGAACCGGTTCCGCTGCGCCGTTCTGTGGACCGGAGCCAGTACTAGGCATTGCAAGAGGTCAAATCTCTTCTGCCCTCTTCTGAATACCGCCGGCTGCAGGCAGTCAAAAGACTTTGTGGCCGGCTCTAGCAAGTCAAGGATGACGTGGCTTTTAGGCAGAGATCGCCAAACACTACGCCTCCTGGTAGGAATACTAACAGGCCATAACAAACTAGGTAGACACCTGTCACTAATGGGTATAAAAGACAATCCCACTTGCCATATGTGCGAAGAAGACGAAGAAACTTCGTCTCACTTCCTTGGCGAGTGTGAGGCGTACGGGAGGCTAAGATTCGAAATCTTCGGAGTCGAAAAACTCCAACAAGAGGAACTCATCGAACTAGAGCGGACACAAGGTTCGGAAAGGAAGACTAGAAGAGGCAATGTAGTTATGAGGAGAGCAGGGGATTGCAAAAAGGGCCCATTGGGGCCTACTTGCCCGGCAGCGGCCTCCCCATGATTACTACTACTACTGATGTCGGCATTCAATCACGTTTTCTGAGAAAACGAGCGCATTTTATAAGAAATTTTTAGGAATAATTTTTGTGGAGAATTAAATTGTCTTTCACCTTGTTGAGTTGTTCTTTCGATAAATCATATACTTTACAAGATTACAGCAAAAATCAATTTATTTATGTTTAAACAAAAAAAAAAATATGTTCCACCCCTGGAATTTTGGTAAACAATTTTTTTTCGTGTTTATCATGGTTCCAACTACTAGCATACCAAGTTTGATGATGCTACAATCGATCCTTGTCTCAAAACCCAATCGTACTGGATTAATCACATAGTTTTCTATATTCATAAGTCACCCGCAATATATTCCAGTGTAGACCCTTCGTTCGGTATATCTATTGATAGGACGCAATCTCACTCTGAAGTCTGCACAAACAAATGCAACCAGCTGCTGTAAGAAAAGCGCGGGAAGCTATAGTATTGGCCGTTTGTGAAAAGTTTGCGCATGCCCATGCATGATCTACCCAATGACACTGAGGGCTAATTATAATGCGAAGACTGTAGTAACTGACACTCTGTGCGTTTAAGACAATCATTGACAGTCCGATTATATATCTTCAATCAGTGCCGGATTTAGGAAGGGGCTATAGGACTACCAGCCCTCGGCGGTGAATATTAAGAGGCGGTAAAGCAAGCAGCAAAATAATCGTCGCCGACGAGGCGACAAGTATATTATATTATATAAAATCAAAATGCAATGCCCATAACAGGTCTATGTCATAAAATAACTTTCAAAGTGTCACCGCAGAAGGAATATTTTTCTCATATCTATCCCTGATGTGTATGCTTCTGAAGAGCCTGTTTTTTCCAATCTTAAATCAATCCTCCTGAAGAGCTTGGCAAAGCGAAATAGATTTTCGTCGACCAAAATGTATTGGGGATTAAATGCGAGAGAAGCGAACCTTGCTTCAGTGAAATGAAAGTTTTCTGTGGGTGATATTTTTTAATAACATTCTCCTTATCAAATTTATTAAATGATTTTTTTCAATGAAAACTAGAGAAAATTAAAAAAATCAACTATCTGAATGAAAATGCGAATTTTCACTTTCAGATTTTTTCTTTTCTTTTCAGTTAGTCTTTTCAGAATATCCATCAGATGTAGTTCAATGTCCAGCGTGGCTTGTGCTGGAGAAGTAGTTGTTTTCTGTTTCTGTTTTATATTGCTTCTTGCTTTTTATAAGCCGCCTCTTAAAACTCGTCACCTTTTGAAGCAAACTAGGTTGGGATACTGTTTTTGTGAAAATCATAACATTTAGTAATCAAGCGTCAGCGGTGCCTTGGACGGTACAATAGTAATGCCAGTGGTGAAAGGTCACTCTCAACTTTCAAAAGAGTAAAAAAACTATCTTAGGAATTCATTGGTAGAGGATACATTGAATTGCTTATCAACTTTGAATATTAACAGTGACATGTTATTGAAGCTGAATTTTGATGATGCCATTGATGAGTTTGCATAAAAAACCAAGAAAAGTATTTTAGTATTTATCTGAAACAAAATTATATTTGTCGTTTGTTGTTAGGTTTAAGTTGTGAAGTCAATATAAATTGATTCTTATCGTAATGATTTTATGTTATTGTCCAATGACGTAAAAAAAAAAGCAGTGAACGGGTACTTTGAAACTGACAATTAAAATTTATTATTTGGCGGCGGCGCGCGGCGGCGGCGTAAGTGAGTATAAATCCAGTACTGTCTTCAATTATGACAAGAATCAAGTTATTTGTACTTAGTGCGGCCATTGATTGAAGTATTTGCAGCACATACTACACTTTAGAGCTCATAAGCAAAAAAATATATTGCTATTATTGAAATAGTGTCTAGTGCCTTAGTGCATTTGGATCGTTTTCTCGGTGTATATTAGTCGGATTCACATTATATTCTGATGTTGAATTATTAACTTGCGCCTATTCGTCTGTCTGTTTTTTTATGCTCTGGTTCTCACGAAAAGGAAAATCTTGTTATGTTCAGATAACCTCATGAGAGCCGGAGGAAAGTGAGTGAAAATTGGTGTTTATTTATTCAATAGAATACAAAACGAGACAAATCCAAACGTAGTATTCAAAAATGTTGAGGTAAAAGTGACAATAAATGATTCTATTGAATTAAGTACGATGCGATATAGTGTTATGAACAGTTGTCGATCGAATACAATTGAAGGATGCAGAATTGATATTGGCATAGAATACAGAGTTTAAGAGGAGTGGTGAAAGTTGCCAGGGAATTAGGAAATACAATACGGTGAACGTTCTAAGATTGATTAGGTTCAGAATATCACTAGTGAGAGGCCAGTAGCGTAGGCGGCCGCAGTCGAATATACAGTGTCACACATAAACTTCGCGACATATGGAAGTTTTTTTTTATTGATAAATATAATGAAAATTTGACTTTACAGTTAGTTTGTGCTTGAGAAATTAGTGAAAACAGTCTCTTTACTTTTGTCATGTGCTACTCTACCTGTCAAATTTGACATTTCAAAGGATAAAGTTGGTCAGTTGTATACCTTTGCTTCAAATTTGGACTCTCAACTGTCACTTCGATTTCTTTCCAATTTTTTGAATCTTTCGCTTTATCGATTCGAACGAAACATTATTCAAATTTCATAGTGATGACTACGAGACTTCAACGTCATATCTTGCCCAGAAAATACCCACATTGGTATGTTACTACAAAAATAAATGAATTCACCTCCAGAAATTCGACTTTATTGTTGCAAAGTTGATCTAGTTGTTTTCATTTCATTGTTAAACTGATTTGGATTTTCAATATATGGACGTTAATATGTCAGTGATTGAATAAAAGAATTTATTTTCATTATTATTACACTAAACATGATATAAAATTCCGTGATTTCAAACAATACAAGACTAATGCAACGTTTCGGGAAGAAAATAGTAGGAACAATTGATCAAATCGAAATAGATTTTTTCTTTAGAAGGCTTTTGAAAAAAAAATTAGTTTTGGTTGATGTCAAATTATTTGTTTTGTGTACAGATTTTGGTACATTAATAATTCACATATTCCCTATTTATTGAAAATGCCACACTGTGAATGAAATGACTATACTTTGTATAGAACAGGAAGGACGGCATACTGAATGATGAATTCGGGTTCTTTATAAGATTATTGAGATGAATCAATGAATATTGCGATGTTTTGTTGTTAATTCTATTACGGTTATTTTGCTTTAATGTTTATTGCACGTCTAATGGTGGAAATATAGAATATTGAATTTATGAAATTAATTCGAAGAACGTTGCGAAAAAGTATCATTTGCTCGGAAACTACATACATCAAAATATTTTGAACTCATCTGCAGCTAACGGGATACAAATCTGTTAAAAAAGGAATACGAGTATAAAAAGAATGGAGAGAAATACGTTTATTCGTTACTGAAAATATTAACGTCGATACAACGGAAATACGAATCAGTTTAATAATGAAATGAAAAAACTAGATGAACTTTGCAACAACAACAGGCCAATATTGGTATTTTCTGGGCAAGATATGACATTGAAGTCTCGTTTTTATCAAAATTATGAAATTTGAGTCATATTCCGTTCGATTCGATAGAGCGAAAGATTCGAAAAATAAAAAAAGGAAAAAAAAGCCAAAGTGACAGTAGAAAGTCCAAATTTGAAACAAAGGTATTAAAATGGAAACTGATCAACTTTTTTATTTGGATTTTTCGAAATTTCCAAAAAAACTTGATTTTTTTGAGGATTCTCGAAAAAAGGTTAAATTTGACAGGTTAGAGTAGCACGTGACAACACAAAAGAGGCTGTTTTTCACTCATTCGTCAAGCACAAACTAACTGCGGAGTAAAATTTTCATTACATTTGTTAATAAATAAACTTCCATATGTTGCGAACTTTATGTGTGACTCTGTATAATCACTGTTGATCGCACGCTAGTCTGACCCGTATTAATCCAGTCAAATCGTCATTGGGGGTGTCTGTTTCAGGAAAAATATATAGTAGTTTTTTTCTCACTATTTTTATATGTTTTTTGACTATTTCAATGTTTTGCCAAAAAGTCAAAACAATACGTAATTTCGAGGAGACCAATATAAAGAACATTAAATTTTATACGCAATTACCCCTCAAATGTTAGAGCGCGCTGAAAGAAAAAAACAATAATTTTGTACTTTGTGGAAAACTCAGTTTTTCAGTTGTAACTGAAAAACTATGCTTGTTAAAAAAATGTATGTCACAGCTATAGACTTTCAAACAAAATTCACCCCTTCACTTTTTAAATACAATTCCGCTCAAATGGCCATGGAAAAAATATCCACTGGAGAAAAAATTTAAAATCACTAATGAGACAAATTTAGAGGTATTTTAGGTAGAAACTACCCATAGGCAATCTCCTTGAAAATTTTTTAGGGACATTCTACATATAACCAGTTTCAGTAAAGCGATCTTTTGAATTGTGATTTTCCGTATATTGATAAAATAAAAACTAAAACAGCAATTGCATTCACAACAAATCATTTGATGCTGGCTCCTTCACCCTTTTGTTGTGGTTATTTTAAACATATATTTTTTCACGTATTATCTATTGGTTGGATTTAATGAGTGACCTGAGAATAGCAGAAATCATAAAAATTCGAAAAAAATTAACTGTTTATTGTTACTAGAGAATATTGAATTTTCAGTTGGCTTTGGTTTGAAGAATAACAAAGTCTGCCAATTCAATGAGATTTGTAGTAACCCAGATCCTTTAAATTACGATATATAAAATATGTTGAAATATTAATATTTCGTCAATAAAGGTTGTATTTTTGTGCAGGTACTCAGAAAAGACTCATATTCAAACTCTTTCGACGGTATTATCCTCAGAATAATAAAAGACATAGAGGTGCCCTGCCCATACCAACACAAATACCTGTTTTGAAGTGAACATGAACTATCCTTTTCTATACAATTTGTGGGCGAGGGTGGTGACGGGTGGTGAAATGTTATGGACAGTTTGTTTACATTTATAGTCAGAAGGACCATAATACAAACGAAGAATGACAACTTGATCCGAATGAAATGAGCGGATATACACGAAACTACCCGAATGAATGCGGATTTAACATGTGTAAGGCTCTTGCTTGTAAACAAACAGTTATGTTGACTTCAAGACAAGGATGGAGAAGGCATCTCTATGGTCTTTTATTACTCTGAGGTATTATCGTAATTCATGTTGGAAATCTGTTGCAAGCGTTCTCCACCTTTCATATCCTGACCCGAGCAATTCGATAAAGATAACGAATAGCTTCATAGTGTCCGACGAACGTTGCCTATAGACACGCTTGAAGAGTTCGACGTATCAATTCCGAGAAATAGAAAAATATATAAATAGGGTGTAATTCCGATTGGTTGCGTGCCACTGGGGTGCCGTGTTGAACAAGCCAAAGCAACAGAGTTTCGTGTGCAACTATAAATAACTCTTTCCCAGTCGGGACAAACCATTCGTAGAGTTTTTCACCTCCATGTTTCATATTTAATGAGGACATTGTTACGACACTCCTTTACGTTAAAAATAGTTCTGTTATCATCCGATTAAAGATATGGCTTGGAAGTGAAGTTGGTGAAGTTTGCGTCGGATCGTATATTCGGAAGGTCTCGTTGTCTTTGGATGAACGAGACGGAATGAATGGAGAATGCAACACACAGTTCTAAACAGAAATGTATCCCATGAAAACAAAAAATGGTTGTCATGAGTGCCAACTATGATGTTCACTATTTTATTAAATAAAACACTTTTATTTCTTTCAACTCTTGTATTATCAACACAGTCTATATGTACGTTCTCGTTCACTCTCCGTATATGAATGTCCCCACAATATCTTGGTTCCTCTTGCCTCGTCATTCGGTTACATATTATATGACTTACCAATATACTGAATCATCATAACAATTCATCGCCCAGTTCGATACATCACACCAACTATATAATCCAGTACGATTGGGTTTTGAGACAGAATCGATTGTAGCACCACCATACTTGGTATGCTAGTAGTTGGAACCATGATAAACACGAAAAAAAATTGTTCGAGGGGTGGAACATATTTTGTTTTTGTTTAAAAATATATAAATAGATTTTTGCTGTAATCTTGGAAAGTATATGATTTATCGGAAAAACAACTCAACAGTGTGGAAGACAGTTGAATTCTCCACATAAATGATTCTTAGTAATTTTTTATGAAATGCGCTCGTTTTCTCAGAAAACGTGATTGAATGCCGACATCAACTTTCAGGTTCACCCTTACCCGCCGCAGAAACTTCTGGTGGAGCCGAATATTTTATTGGTCATAACTCTGCTAAAAATGATCGAAGAAGGAAAATGAAAAGTTCATATTGTTTCTGGAAACTCCTACCTTCTCATGCAAATATAATATGCGAGTATTTGAGTACCTAAAATATGTTTTGTCGCACTTCACGGAGATGTTTGCGGATGATGCGAAAATCATGAATAATTTAGTATATATGGAATTATTATACTGAAGCAGCAACCCATACCCTCTTTGGACTATATGCAACCATTTCAAAGTAGTGTGACAGGTCCCACTTATACATGCCAAAAAAAACCTTTGTTTTACTCCTGCCTCATTTTCAACTCACCCATAAAAACGGCATTCTCTTCACTAAATGTTCAAAATAATCGCTTATTCATATCCTGCATATACAGGGTGTCCCAGAATAAAGAGGACAAACTCCGAGGGTAGAATCCTCACTTCATTTTAAGGCTGAAAGTTCCAATAAACATATACCCTAAAATGAGTATTAACCGAGTTACAGGGTGTTGAAAGTGACACAAAAAAATATGTTTTCCAGAATAACTCCATAACGGCTTAACTTCTCTTAATGAATTTTAGTATGTCACTTAACAGCATTCAGTTCATATTTCAATGCAAATCATGTGTTTGTAACTCTGAACGGGGGCGTACGGCAGGTGGGTACCCCTATTCGCCCCTCCCCAACTTTTTCGCCACTGGATTAATATCGATTTCGTCTTTTTTTCTTAATCCCCAATATTTCCTATACAAAAAAGGAATACGTTTCTTTTCACAAATATCAACGATTTTCGAGATATTTGAAGTTGAATAAGTGGGTATTGGTATTGGTAAGTATTGATGGTGACTGATGCGCTGCGACCTGATTAGATCTATTGTGCTCCGTCTTCTTCTGCTATCACAAGGTGTTCTTGTTTACAGCAGCCCTTCAAGCCACAATTCCTTTAGAAATTTTAGGATTTTGAAGGGGTCTACTCGTGATATTTCTCTCACAGTCAGCTGGTATGATCCCAGTATATTCAATCTTTTATGATGTACAGCGTAACACTCCATCAATATATGGTGGGGTGTTTCTGGATGTTCCGCACAGAATCTGCAGGTGCTGTCCTCCTCTAAGCCTAGCTTCCTTAGGTGTTCTTTGAGTTTGCAATGCCCCGTTAGAAATCCCGTGATTGTTTTTAGACTAGTTTTGCTGAGTTTAATCAGTGTCTTCGATCTTGCTTGGTTGAAATTGCCGAGTTGATCTTTGGCCTGCCTCAGCCCTGAAAGTCTTAGCCAGTATGTTGTTCTCATTGCTTCTTCAGCTTTATTGAGTTCTTCTCGGAAGTAAGATTTTCCAAGTCCGCAGAATGGTTCTGGCCCGATTAATGGCGTTGATGCGCCTTTTCGTGTCAGGGTGTCTGCTTGTTCATGGCCCTCCACTCCGACATGCCCCGACACCCAGAGGAGGGTCACCTTGTTGTTCCTGCCAAGACCATTAAGTTTGTCTAGGCATTCCGAAACCATCTTTGAGTTGATGTTAGAAGAGCTCAACGCTTTGATAGCTGCTTGACTATCGGATAGGATCACGATTTCGTTGAAAAATGCTGTTTGTTCTGTCTCGTTAAATTGCCAATGAAAGTAAGTATTCGAAAACAACCACAAAAAATATCCGGCTAAATCTAAGCTCTTGTGGTATTACCTCCGACAATTCCACTCATGTATTATAATTCCCACTTGCGAGTACACAAATCGTAGTTAGCTATCGGCTAAATAGGAAGAAACAGAAATGCAAGTGGATAAAATTATCGGATAAATTACGTTACCATAGCAACGCAAGCATTTACTGTTCGTTCATCAAGCACTGCGCGTCGGATCAGTTTGACAATTTTAATTGTCAAAAACAGAATTAAACAGCAAATATTATTCCAGTAAGTTTATGAGAATTGGATTTGGTTCTGTCTAAACATTATTCTTCTACTACTAATTGTTCTCTTAGTTTGTTGAATGAAGTTTATTCGAATTGAATGTTCTATTCACGGGATTGTCTTAATAAATTCCACGCTAGCTCAGATCTAGCGGGATATTTTTTACATTGGTTTTCTCATACTTACGTTTATATAGGTAATTTAGCTCGATCTGTTCTGACAGAACCACGAGAGCGTAGTTCGAGTTAAATTGCCAATGAAAGTAAGTATTCGAAAACAACCACAAAAAATATCCGGCTAAATCTGAGCTCTTGTGGTATTACCCCCGACAAATTAGTGAATATGTGGCATAACGTCATCAAAAATATATTTTACAATGCTGGTTGTCATGCTTTCAAAAGTTAGGTTCCGTTCTGTCGCTGGAAAAGTTAGTGCAAACTTTTTTCGCTGTAATAATGACAAAACACCGCGACATATGGCATTTTTAGTGCATGAATTAAATTGTCGGTACAAAATACTACATCTGTACTAAATTTTGGCAACTTTGGGCACGGTTAGAGGTAGTTGGCTATTTTGGTCTCTAACGACTGGGGTATTATAATTACGAGTTATTTTTAATATTATGCCTTCCGCCCTGTTTACAGCCCTCTTTTCTAAACAGGTCAAACAGAGTAATTAATCGTTTCCCTAATTGGGTACCCTGAAATCCAGTTTAATGTAATGAATTCACGAAGAAATTAAAAATATTTGTTTGACAATTAGCAATCGCAGAGAAACGCTTTCAACCTAATTATTTTTCTCATTTTCGAAGAAATGGGAATGATCGCAGAAATAATTGTTTTCCTTTCCACTCCAGAATAGTGCAACTTTATTGGAAATGATTTTTAAACCGACATAATTTGGGTTATATCGGCTAATAATACCGAATTTCTATTTGGTAACTCGATTCTTTATACAAACAGTGATCATGGAACTTTTACAACCCAAACTTTGCACAGAACTCGAACTCAATCCAATCTCTTTTCCAAGTGCCCTTTTTTCTTCTCAACCACGTAGAATCACGTAGAGATATTTAATTAGCTCGAGATAACGTACAAAGAAGAGTTTCGGCAAGAATAATTCCTGAAACCCAATTTGTATTTTCACAAAAAAACTTTCGGACGAGCAGACCTACCCTAGTGGAACAGGGTCGGAGAAATTCGGAATATTCGATGGACTAGTTGAATATAAGTACTCCGGTAATATTAACTTCCTCTGAAGATTCTCTTAACTGAAATGTCTTGAATGTACTTGAATGAACTCAAGTTTCTAAAGTGATTCAAAGAGACTGAATAATATAGTATTATAGTCCGTATGTTCATTTGACATAAGAAGGTAGGTATAGTCTACAGATTGAAAATTCAGCAAAGTCATCTATAAACATTCATTGATCATAGAAACTATCCAAGTGATAGTTTTTACGTGGTGAAACACTAAAAGACAAGAATAAAATCTATAAAACTCATAAAGGATATTCAGTATTTACCTTAAACTTAACAAAACAACACATAATCAGTCAGTCACAATCAAAAGCACGTAATTAGTCTATTTTTTAATCATTGAGTCAGTCTTTGCTCTATTTCTACACTATAGTCTTTGCTTGTTTCTCTCGGCATTTCCACGAGAAAGAGTGTTTTTTATTTTCAAAGATCCAACACAATGCACCGAGATAATTTCTGAAATCATAATGGTGGGAATACGAACATATATACTTAACATGTCACGAAAAATCTGGACATGAGTGTTAAAAAATCCATTCTCCACTTTCATCGATTTTGAAATATCTCCAGCACTAAAATTTCCAAGTTCATTTCTATCGATACAAAAAAGGCCAATCACCTATTGCCAATGGTACATGATAAACCATTTCAAGTGTAGGGCTTACTTATATCCAAAATCATTAAACTTAAATGGCCAATGTCCACCTTCCATGGAGATTGGTCCTTCTCAGGCAATGATTAGTAAAACAGCCAATCTTCATCTAAATCATTAAATATCGTTATTTTTTTTAGTTTTTTAGTCAATAACATAATTTTTAAAAAATATACATTATTTTGAAAATTTCTATTACTTGAAAATAATTATTCACACACTTAACATTATAATCATATTGCTTTTAAATCTTGTGCAATTAATATCTCAGATCACTAAAAATGGAGATTGGCCTGTTTGAGACTTAAAAAAAAAGTAAAACAGAGACTTTTTCTTCAAGAAATTATATTTTGCATAAATGATATTATCAACATGTTTTTCAATCAATAGCGTACACAATAGTTTTTTTATTTAGATTTGGAGAAGTGAGGTAAAATAACATATCGACAAGTAATGTTTTTTTTCTGTACACCCTAATTACCTTGTTCTAACAGTTATGTAGGTCAGAGGTTACCCAATATATTTGAATCTCATTTTACTCTGAAATGGTGTTTCATTTTAAGGAAGATCTTAAGTAATCTTTTCAAGTTTTTTCAACGAAAGTTTGTTAAACCTATGACAGTGACGCGGTATCAACACAATCGTAATGAAATTCACAAAATTTCCATTTGAAAAAATTAGTAATACAAATTCTAAAATTGAATTGTACATTTGGACTGAAAAATATATTTCACAAAAATGTTAGAACTGAAGCTGAGTTACTTGTCAAAAATGCAGTTTTAACTTTAACTTTTTAACTTTAAGACTAAAATTAATAATTTGAACGTATCCCATACCCCTCTAGATTAAAAATTAAATATCGAAATAAAAAAAAATGGTCACAAAAAGTAACAAGTGATACATAGTTGTATTCAGAATGTCATAGGGAGACAAAAAAGATTGAAAATATACCGGGTGTCTCATTTAAAAATCGAAAGTTTATATTACTTTCGGAGAGACCGGTTTATATTACTTCCGGCGAGACCGGAAGTTGCACGAATCTCAGTCACTTGTCAAAAAATGCAGTTTTATGTTTCATACAAATCCTCCAAATTTCATTTCAATATCTGCAATACCAAAAAAGTCATAGAGGCGAGTCACTTTCCGTGGACACCTTGTATATCTGTTATGGTGGTCTTGATGACCAAGCAGTAGGTATTGCTGGTTGAAAGGTTAAGGTTGAGATCTACCCACTCTACAGCCGAGGTTTCAGCTGATTCTTCGACATGAAAATGTGATTGAACCATTTGTTATCATACATAAGATATTGTCTGCATGTACGTACCCTAAAATACAGATGAGGGCAAAACCTAGAAATTTCCGTGCAACTAGCAAATGCAGAGAAAGCCTTGTAGGAACTCTGCACGAAAATATATCAGATGTAATTCAATGTTTGTCGTGGTATTAGCCAGGAAACTAGTTCTGTTCTGATGGTTTTTCGAAACAATTATTCCTATTGTAAAGGATTATTGTAATGAGCAGTCCGAAGACATTTGGTTTCTTTGAATTAAAAGGTCATTGTGAACAATTGCAGATTTCTCTATAGAACACTAATTTTTCACTGTTGCAGTTGAACATTTCAAGTATTCTGTACCGAAATACTCTCGCTACGACACTGATTATATAGGATTTAGCGACAGTCAACACACGCTCCTTTCACCAACACGACAGCGGCTAATGACGTATGCAGTTGCCACCGATGGCGGTTCCCACGCGGCAGGACTTCTTGTTCACTCCGCAGGAATCCAAGTAGTCTCCACAAACATATTAACGATGAGTCCGCGTACTCGGAATATTGTCATTCTCCCAGGCACCGTCCAGAGTATATAGAAGAAATTCTCAGTTGGCGAGTTTCAGTGTTATTTTTTGCTCTAGTGTTACGAGTACATACAGGGTGGCCCATCGAAAACTTGACAAGGGGGTTTTGGGTACTAATATCGTAGATCTGGGAAAACGCTCGGACAGGTCGATTATAGTTTCGAGGGGGACATTGTGACCTCCTACATGCAGCACCGTCACGTCAACCCTCGAGCAGTGGGGTGAACAACCCTTGAAATTTTAATAGGGAATAGGAGTCGAGTGGCACATCGTTTGAAAGCCCGTTGAATTCTCGAAACACCGGTTGACAGTTGTTCAAACGGAAATGAGCCATAATTAAGTTAGAGTAAACTTCCATGCAATGATATATATTTTGTTGAAAACGTTCTCGTACATTTTGGAGCATGTCTGGGGTGATTTGGCGACATTCTTCTGTGATTCGTTGCCGTAAATCTGCTGGTGAAGCTGGTAGTGTAGCATAAATTCTTCTTTTCAAATGACCCCACAGAAGGAAATCTCAGGGAGACAGGTCTGGTGATCGTGGGGGCCATTCAATAGAACCTCGCCCACCAATCCAATGACCAGGAGTTGGTCTAAATATCGCCGAACATGCATAGCATGATGCGGCGGAGCACCATCTTGTTGAAATATCAACTGATTTTCCAGATAATGATGGTCATTTTCAATAATGTTCGTTAGCATTGGTTCAATTGTGTCTTCAAGCAGTTCCAGATACATTTCCCCTGTTAGATTGCCTTCTAAGAAGAAAGGGCACACGATACGATCCCCAAAAATACCAGCCAATACGTTTAATGTGTACCCCATGAAATATATAGGGATAAGAATCAGCCCAATATCGACAATTATAGCGATGATTTATACCATTTAAAAAAAGAACATCCATTACTGAAATAAATAGTGAACAGACACTGAGGATTTGCAATCGCCTGCTCACTTAGTACCTCACAGAATCGTAAACTCTTAACTATCGTAGAGGTTTATTTCTGAATTCATTTTTTTCCAAACGGTTCATCCCAACTTCAAAATCGGGACGCCGTTGGATACAGAACTTAACGGGCTTTGAAAAGATCTGCCACTCTACCATTATTTCGTATTTAAATTTTAGAGGTTGTTCACCCCGCAGCTCGATTGCATGTAGGAGAACAAAATGTCCCCCTCGAAACTAAAATCGACCTGTCCGAGGGTTTTTCCACATCTGCGATATTATCACCCAAAACCCCGATGTCAAATTTTCGATGGATCACCCGGTATATAACAATATCATATTAGCGGTCCCGTTGTCCTGACTGAATCTTGAACAGAATTAAAAAGTCAAAACAGCGTCAATTATTCATGAATTTATGTTTTTTCTGATACGTTTATTTTTGATTCGACGAGTATGACCCTCCCAACATATTGTTGTTAATATAAGTGCTAGAGGAATAAATCCGTAGTCAAACTTGTTTGCTTTCACTTGTCAGATTGATAAAATAATGATGGGTAGAAAACAAATGGATTGTGTATTTTAGATTTCACAAAAGCTAACCATATGACCCAGTCATCTCTCTTCTCGATTTGATGACTGGTTTCCATCCAAAACTGGAATTCCGCAGGGTTCAAATTTGGGACCTATCCTCTTTATAATTTTTATAAATAACCTTCTCGACTCACTAACATCAAGGTGCTTAATGAATGCCGATGATTGCAAAAACTTCAATATGGTAAATAATACATCAGTTGCAACCAGCAGCTGGATTATTATTCTCTTGACCCGATATATTTACACTTTCTTCCAATACAATAGATGAGAGAATACTTTTTTGTCGAACAAAAAAAAAATTATTTTGGGAAATATTGAATTTGAAGTTTTCAAACCTTTTTTTGGTAATCAC
The DNA here is from genome assembly GCA_958298965.1 of Chrysolina haemoptera. Taxonomy (NCBI): domain Eukaryota; kingdom Metazoa; phylum Arthropoda; class Insecta; order Coleoptera; family Chrysomelidae; genus Chrysolina; species Chrysolina haemoptera. The sequence goes on along the minus strand of OY282585.1, from coordinate 6,883,382 downwards.
TGATGAGGGGTATGCAGCCTGCGCAAACCGCGCTGAAGCACTACCAGTGATCAGACAAGCTGTATCCTGGATAATCAAACAAGTGACTCCCAAAGAAAGATAACTGAAAGAAATTTCATAAAACTTCATATAATTTTTTACTGCTTTAAAAACGAAAATTCCTGCCATTTATTGACACATGTTATATGTACAAACCCATTTTCTTAATTGCCCCAATTTCCGAGACACCCTGTATTTTGTTTCTCAATTTGGCACGATTGCCTTGCGTATATATTAAATATTGATTACTCCTCTCATAACTGTGCTTTGCAATTGATAATGAATGAACTATATTAGAAATGACAATTATCATTCAGAATTGACCCGTATCTCCGAAATTGAGACCAAAATACATGAGTTACATAAAAAAAATTGATATCGTCTAGAACCCGATTGCATATAAGCAGAACGTTCCACGTTTCAGTCAGCGGCAAATATTCTGGCTCTCTGATTGGTTGTGATGAAACACAGGTGCATTTAGCGTGAATTAGTTTTTTGCTCGCAATTGACACACAAACCTAACCTGAGCAAGCTAACCTAGCTTGAAAGTCGAAAATGCGTAAATTTGTTTTTCGCTTGTGATTTACACACAAACCTAACCTGAGCAAGCTAACCTAGCTTGCCTTTTCACCACAGGGAATGTTTTCGAATAAATTTCCGGGCGACAAAGTGCACCACGTTTTAGTCTGGATGGCAAAGTATTTTCTATTGACTGAAACGTGGTACGTTTTGCTTATATGCAACCCGATTAATGGAATTTATCAATAGTGGAATTGGGATTATATACTGGTGGTTGACTAGTAGTATAGCGTTCATTACATAAGAAAATGCAGTCTACGGGAGGTACTGCCCCCCAGTACCCCAGCCTTATTGACGCTGGTCGGGTCTGCTAGTACATTTTACATTGTGATATTGTATTGTTGAACTATTGCAATAACATAAGTGGTATAGAAACATAAGAAGTTTTATTTCTTATTCATGATAATCTACCACATAGTAAGGGCAACACCCATCAATTTAGGTCAAGTTCTTTCTTCAGTATAAGAAATTATATCACAAGATCCACTTGTACTGTTGGCATCTTCACCTGAAATTAATCTATTCATAAACACTAGTAGCACCTCGTAATTGTAAACTTCATGCAACTGAACAAGCCTGGGATTATCTCAAAAATACTTATGGCTGCAATTCTCAATAATCTCAAAGCTACAAAATCCACCAAATTTACAAATTTCACCACATGGCCTTTATTTGTTGAACAAAATCATTTGTTATTCACCCTTAACGGTAGCCATATTGGTTTATTCAGCGACATCTAGTGGTTTCCTTTTTTCGCCTATAACGTTGTTGAAAATGAACTTCAAATGAAATCATAGCCATGTTTGTCATTATTGAAATTGAAAGCAGAGCAAACTTTGCCCAAATGAATTGCATAACCGACTAACATTATATTGGGACCACCATACGTAACAGTTCCCTCTCTAATGATTCATTTTTTCGTTATATGCCACAGCAGACGCCACTACTTGTGCAGTGGTTTAATTGAACATGATATTTGCGTTGGGAGTCTGGTTACTGGTAACAAATACACAGCATAGTGTAGAATTACTTGAATATCCTCTACGGTTCCCAAAACAAACTTCGAATGAATGTCAACAGTAACACTATAGTATTTCAGTGGTATCGTTCGTTTTGATTCAAACATCCCCCGTTCATAGGGTTGGAAAAGGATGGAGTAGTAGGCAGAGCAGAAAGATACATGGTGAGATTCACTAAAAATTTAATTTAATGTTTCTCTTTCACGGATACCGTTATTTGCTGTACGTACAACAGGTAGGGTGATGAATAAAATATTCTTGAAAATATCACACCTACATTTTCAAGCCAATTCATGAGTCGTTTTTTGTTTGGTTACCATGGAAACCCAAAATATTCTAGGATACATTGGGTGATTCAAACAAGTGGAAATATTTATGTTATTTTGCTTTAAAAATGAAAAAGGCGCACTTTGTTAGTTTAGTTAAACTTAAATCGGTAAAACATTGTTTTGTTCAGATACCTTACTTACCACTGGAGTTATAACACTTGAAGATACATAATACAAAAAACCCACGTCTTACCTATTATTTTAGTGAGCATAACTTAGTTTATAACTTTAAAATAGATTAGTTTTTAACAAATTTTGGGTGGAACACTCCCATTTTCATAATTTTATTAGTTAAAACATTCGAAGCAATTTAATGTAAAAAACAACGATCCCCCTATTGTGGTGAATCTAACTTATGTTATAACTTTTAATAAATTCATTTCAAACAATTTGTTGGCAAACCACACAAAGAATCAATCAAAAAATTCACATGGTATACACGCTTGAACTCTTTTAGACTATGCGGTGTTGCCGCTTCTACAATAAAGTAGGGTCTACTTTAATTTTTCAAATAAAACACCCTGAATATATCATTCAACGATTCCTTTTTTTTTCATATTTTTGACCTCTGAAATATGCTACTTTGCCCCCATTCAACACCTCTTCATCTCTTACCGTTACCGAGATACCAATGTATAGACTCAATTTTGCATAGCCATGTAAAAATAAATACATTCCCTTTGTTTTATTACCTAAAACTTTATTTATAGTAATCAATTTAAACTATTATCAGTACCTTTAATTAATCTGTACGTGAAAATATTCCTTGTAAACTATCTCTTCGTATATAGTGAAGTGTATTTAATCTGAAACTTTTATTTTTTTGTTTAATTTTTGTATCGAATCTCCTACATATTTATTTATTAAGCGTGCATTTTCCACTCGTAAAAATTTCCGTTAATAATCCAAGCTCTCTGGAGATTACAATTGAAATTATTTGAGCGAGGCTGTATAGCTGAACGAATACGTTAAATATTCATTCGAATTTCTGAACAGCTTTCCAACAAATTATGAACAGTATAAATAAAAATAGAGCATTATAAAATGTTAGTAGAAGCATTAGTGCAAAAAAAATCAACTGAACAGGCAATGTTTTCTGCATGTTATGTGAACTGTTTCTACAGGATGATCGCATTCTACTTGGTGATAATATTTTTTGTGGAATCTATTCTGGCATGCGTAATATGGAACCATTTGAAAAATAATTATTCTTAACAGACGGTTTGAATGTATTATTATTACAGAATGTCCAGATGATACATTTCTGGTACAGTGCCTACTGCCAATTTTTTATTTAATATGTTGTGTGGAACATTCGATACATTCGGTTGATACGCTGCGAGAAACTGCTATCGTCGACTCCATTCCAGTATTTTTTTGGTTCCTGCAGACCAAGGCGTTACTGGTGGCCCACCATGTATACAGTGTGTATGACATGTGATTTTTTTGGTGAAAAGAATCAAGGGTGTAATAATAAATAAAAAATATATTTTGACGTCGAGAACCATAGAGATCGTATGTATGAAACTGTCAATGAGCTCATATGGAATCTCCACATCAAAAACACAGCACATAAGGCCACATTGACCCTACAGGGCCTTGTGGAAGGTTGTACGGGAACAATACATGAGGGTGATGAGGCCCAATAAATCATTTTAAAATCTCAAATAGAACTGAGTGGGCAGAAGACTTGGCATGAAGTGGGCTCAGGAACATTCTATAGGAACCCGAGTTTTGGCATCAGCTACAAACTGGGCACCCATACCTCCGTTTTTCTGGCAGAAGTGTACGCCATACCCAATGCTCGAAGGAGAACAATAGGAGACACGTGAGAACCGCTCTTATCAACATCATGTGGGACAGTCAAGCGGCACTTAAGACCTAGCAAACTGGTTTGAGAATGCAAAGAAGAACCAAGAGTGCTGGCAGAATGGAATCAAGTCGAATTGATATAGGTTCCAGGATACTAGGGAGTTGCAGGCCATGAAAAAGCAGACGAAGCTGCAAGCGAAAGATTGGAAAAAATCTTAAAAACTAGTTAATGAGTTGTGTTATGCTTGATTACTGGTTTCCAGTTTTTCTATCTGTTATCTGACCATTTTAATCAGGATGCCATTTAATTCCTTGATTCGAGGCATAACCATCAATGAGCGTTATCCAAACATTTTTGATCTCAACGCTGGGCTGACTGAAGGCCCCGTTGGCTTGGATATGAACAGCCTTTTCGAATCTAGTTTTGAACCAGTGTTTATCTTTTTGTAATCCTCTCGCATTTTCCCATTGGATTGGGCAAAGTTCTTTCCACACATGATCGGATTTTGACGTGTCGACTCGCTCCGTGAAAAGTTTATGTGCGATAATGGACTACCAGACCGGTTTACCGTTCAAGAAATGTAATGGGTTCTTGAGTTTCTTCTCCATTGGGAACCTGATATTGACCCCTACACCATTAATATTAGATAGACATCTAATGGAGTAATGTACATCATCATCTACAACCTTCAAACAAACGTAGGATGTATGGTGTCTCCAGAGGATCCAAAAAGTCTAGTATGTATGAAACTTATTTTATTGATAATGAATATAGGATAGAGAAAATAACTCAACATTTCACTGTGGATTTTTATTTATATTTATTGAATTCATAGTAGGAATTGGAACAAAGTTATTTTATTAATCCTATATTCATGAATGAAACTGCCTGCTAATGGGAAACATATTTATCTGTTCTCAGAAATTTAATTTGCCCAATTATCCAACTCTGGGAAATTTCATTCAGTTTTAACTACATTCCGTTTGAAATAAATTGAGCTTAATTAATGTTTAATCCCATAACGTGCATGATTAATTTGGGATAAAACCGTACACCGAGTTGCAATGTTTGGATTAGGACCATTAAAAATATAACTTGAATTCTTCCCTATTTGTATTACAGGGGAGGAAAGTGCCACTTCAAGCGGAGGGCAGTAAACATCCAAGGGAGGAAAAGGCACTTTACTCCCATGTAATACATATGATTTTTCCTCCTACCCACTCAATAAAACTTTTTTTGTAAATGTGAAACGCATCTCAACTGCTTTTGTTTAAAACAGACCTATACTTGCATGATGAAAATCTAAATTACTCTGATGGCGTTGTGGTAAGCGACGCTGACTAATAAACTGAAGGTACCAGGTTGGGTTCGATCGCGGCAGTCGGTAATTTTTTTTTAAGAAAGTTATTTTTCTTTTTATCTTTTGTTAGAGATATTAATCAATGGATATTTGGTTAGCTTATCCATTTGGGATTGAGACTCAGTGTTGATTTTCTCATAGGCAATATTATGTGCCTATTTTGAATGAATTGTCAATCGTTTTTTTCTCCTTAGAGCGAAAAATTACTTGTACTCCCTAGGGAAGAAAAGTATGAGTTTTCTCCCATTTTTGAGGGAGGAAAGTGTTCTTTTTCTATAGGGGTAGGTGGAAGTATTGTTTTCTTACCCTTGTAAAACAAACGAAAGTTTTATTTATTTTAATAATGCTCCGCCGCTGTTTATCGATCCACCCCCATTATCCACCTGTCCTCTCGCTATGCCGCAACAGATGAGGGTGCACACGCCGAAATATCCTTTTCCTTTTTTGCTGAGAACTGAAATGACGAAGGAACATTTCTCCAGGCAAACATAAGTAAGGGCCAGGAAGGAAGCACTTTGTTAGTAGCTTTTTTCGCATCGGAGAGGAGATATTTCATAGGTGATTTTCTTGCGGATATTTCACATGCAGTCGTTGGCGTATCTATTAAGAATACGGACAGGAAGAACCCAATTGGCGTAGAATTGCTAACAATGTACAGGGTGTTTTACATGGGATGGAACATTAGAAATATCTTGAGAACAGAAGGACAGATCATTTCGAAATATTTTGGACGTGCTCTTTCCGTCTAGAGTATTTACATTAATACAGTGATGACGCTTGTATCAGAAAGTAGTAGCTACTTCGTGTTTCCAAACGAAACACCCCGTATATTTTATAATTTTTGGAATTCTCATAGGATTACTTATAACTCCTCTCGATAATTTCTTATGCCTATTTGTTGTCCTGTGCCATTATCGTGTGTAATGATTTGTATATTTTTGATTGGCCAATATATTTTTGTCAGTTATTATGTTGGACTTATTTTATAGCGAAGTAGCGGGCAGAAGCTATTTCTAATATAAAAAACCTCCAAATTAGCAAAAAAACATATTAAGGATAACTTATCGGGATGAAAACTATCCTTTATCTCAAGTTGGACCAAGCAACGCACATTTACAAAATTTCATTAGAATTACTGTGATCGATCTTTTGTGAAGTTTTTTACTTGAGTTTCTTACATTTTAGAACTTGCCACAGTTTTCTCGAACGTTCTAGAACTCTACCGAAGTTTTGGGAACATTTCACTTATATCTTATATTCCAGAAATTTATAGAACAGAAGCATCGAGAACATTCAACATTTTTTAAAATTAAATTCTAGAAATTTTCAGAAAATTCCACCAATCACGCCCCCTCACTAATGGCCGAACTTTCGAGAACTCCACTCGAGTGTCGTTTCGGTAAGTTCCTAAACTTCACGGAGCCTCTGTCCTTGTTCTTTTTACTGTTTTCTTGAAATTTCCAGCACTTTCGAGAAGCTTCGAGATCTTTCTAGATTTATCTTGAAGGGCCAGGTAGGTAGGTAGGTGGTCGGCTCGGTTCAAATCCTACATATTATTATCTCAGCTCAGGAGGTGTTCCCTCAGGCATAGAGCCTATAGAAATTCAAGGACATCAATTCCTATGTAATTTCCACGATGTTCACTGAACATTACAGGATTTTCCTTCAAGTGTGAACCAGAAAATAAAAAATGGAGGGGTTATAACTTTTGAAACCCCAGCCTTGAAATACGTGCACTTAGTGTGACGACATGACGCCAAATTTGTTGGTGTAAGTCAGTTCGCATGTGAACAAAGCGTATCGGCCAATGGCTAAAATCGGTTTGTTTGCATCCAAGAATTGATTTACACCAACAAAAATCAGCGTCCCGTCTTCACTAAACGCGCGTATTGAAGTGACAAATGGTGTTGAGAAAGTATACTATTATTCCACGCATTTTGTACTTTTTTTATAATACACTACTCACCATATTTTCAGGTCGGATAGGTATCGGAAAAAACCAGTGGCGGCGCCACGGGTGGCAAAGCGGGACAGTATGCCCCTCCCGCACTTAGCAAAATGTCGTTTTTAGCGCCCCTTTCTATATTAGATATCCGACAAATGTAGTGTTACAACGATGTACATTTTTCACAAATGTTTCCATAAAAATCACGGATAACCAATAAACGCGGCTACATTCGCTTTCAATTTCTCTGTCAGTTGTGAATCCCATAGTGGCTGTCTCTCTCTCTATATCTATAATGCAAATTGTGATTATTATCTAAGTGATTGTACATTAATTGTTAATTGTAATTGTTGGTTTGGTACTTTGACGAGTAAACAGTTTTCGATTTCGATCGAGTATGCATAAAAAGATAAAAAATTGTCTGGGCGGATTATCGAGAGTTACGCGAGAAGAAAAAGCTAAAGGATGCAGCTACATTCCCAGCGCCGACCTTAGCCCTGAATCAAGGAAGAGCGAGATTGTCTTTCGGCTGCCCTTGGTCGACGCTCTGACACCATGAATAATAATTGTTTTCAACTTTTTCAAAAATTAATTTTAATTTCAACCTCAATCTCAATTTTCATTTTCACTCGGGGCAACCCCGCGCCTCTTAAAATGCGCCATAAAAATTATATTTTTTGTTGTTTTTCGCATTTGGCTTTTGGCGCCTTTTGCTACTTGGCACCTAGAGCAAACCCTCCTTTCTCTCTACCCTAGGGCCGTGTCACCCTCGTTATTGAGAGGAATGAGAAAATACACTTATAATCGTCCAAACGAAGGTGACCAGAAATATATCCGTTTATTTCCACTAGCTTTTAACAGCGGAGACGGGAGTGGGTCTTTGTTTCTGGGTGAAAGATGGTTTCCAGGATCTGAATAATTTTCACAAGTTCAGCTAAATACCGTTTAATGGGTCGTTCGTTATTGTTTACATATCGGCCGCAAGGGTGGCAGTGGATAAAATGACCAAATGCCAGTATCCCAAAAAAAGAGGATTTTATATGCAAAAGTTGTTTATGCTTTATGCCTCTCTGTGACTCGAATTTTGAAATTCACGTTGATGGATACAGAAAAGGTTATGATATTGCCAATTATTAATAATTGTACACTAATGAATGAATTATTTCAATAAGCTTTTCAAACAATACCTCACCTTACTCATCTATTGAAGAAACTTATATGACGAGCTTTAACGTTATGAGCCCTAAATACCTGAAGTATGCATACCAGAGGTTCACAGAATGGAGGCTGACTTTGTTGGGTATGTTTTGAGCAAGAAGGTAAAATAAACCTAAGAGTACAAGCAAGCAAAGCTTAAAGCAAGGATATATGAGTGACTACCTTTCTTTTGTTGGTTGTAGCCTGGCCCTCTGATGAGACTGGATTCCAGCTTCTCCTTAGCATATGTGGAAGCTATAAGCTGCTATGGGAAGCGCATACAGAATTGGTAGAAATGTTACCTTGGTTCTGGATATGGTTACCCGTCTAGTGCCTTCAACTTCCCGGTACTGAGTGGCTATGTCCTACCGTAGGATATATCTTGAGGAATCCAGCTACTTATACTGGATGATTACCCTCAAACCTTCCTACAAATGGCCATGCAAAAGCGTAGGGGTTCTACGTATATTCAAGCCAAAAGCTACTATGTTGAAAACTACCTTGCACACCGTTCGTTCAGGTGTATCAGCGGGATGGATTTTATAAGTGGCCTCAGTTGGTATGTGGCCTTGTGAGATTTCTGGGACAGTCTCGAAATCTAGTGGAAAATTTGTTCTAATTGAAATTTCGCATCCAACTATTGTTGTTGCTAGTACAGCCGCCTCTGTACATTCCTTGTATTATAGTTCAGGGACATTACTTGTTTTTTTAATGATGAATAAGTATTACTTTGAATAACTACACCTTTTTACCGAATATTCGGCGCCTAGAGATGATGTGCATGTCCTCCCGCCCTTCAGTTCTAGAACCGTCACTAAATAAAATAAACAATTCATACAACTACTGCCGCATGTGAGATCAGAACTCGACTAACTCGATGTTCCCATCGGCAATTACCGGCCTACTTCATTCGTTACTCATCAACTTCGTAATCTGTGATGAGGATATTTATAGCTAATGCTAATGCACAATAATTATCAATACACAACACTTTTGATGTTATACCTTTTGTGGAGTTCTAGCTATTTCAGTTCCGTTCGTCAAAATTATATTTCAACTCTGCAAACTTTCTCAGTTACCATGGTACATCGATATGATGAAAAAAAAGTCGATTCATGGTCTCTCAGATCTAAGATTAAATAATAGGTTGGTTCATCATCAATTTGGGTCTCCCGGTTTTATGAAGGGAAGCAATTAAGATAACAAAACTATGCTAAAGGATTAATGCTCAGAAATATGCAAATGAGTACTCGCTGGAGGATAATTTGAAACGCCACTATGCCATGATGTTGCAGAGAAATGTTGGGGCAGAAATATGAATTTTAAATGTGTTTATGTTTATTACATTTCGTTTGTTATGGGATTGAAGGTAATTCAGACACATCTTTGTACAGGGAATATACCAAGCTCATCATCTCCTTTATTTTTCTTGGAGGTTTTTGAGGGGTTTGTGCATTTGGGTTAGAATATTTTTGTCGTTTACAAAAGTGACATACACGTCGATTCAGTTCACATCTTGTTATAACATTGCTAAAATAACCACATTGTTATGGTTATAAGATTTTACAATGTGACTGTATTCTATTCTGACCATTATAACACGAATGGTTACCAATTTTGCTGAAAGCCATATTGTTGTCAAAAGTGCTTATTATTTAAGAGTATCATATTTTTAGTTGTGCTTTAATAAATAATAATCATATCCCCATATAAGAAAACTAGGAAAAATCGAATTAATAGTGAATTGTTATATTATTTAGCACTAATTATTGTTTGGTAGCTACCTCTACTAAAGAAGAGAATGCTTGCAAATACCAAAAAAAAATGACCAGTTGAAATTCAGCTTTACTTTCATCATAAACAGACATTCAATATGATCAACTTGTACGTGAAACGAAACTACCTACTTCCCTTCATAAACCAGTTCGCGCATCTCTTCTATTAAACTCAGCATTGCTGGCTTATTTTGGCGAAATAGCTTAAAGAACTTTTCGTTGAATAATTCGGAGGGATTAGCTGGTGTCCCTAATAATATATCGAAATTGTAGTCTCATAACTGCTCTATAAATAAAAATTTCAAGTAATGGTTATACAGTACTTCTCACGGCTCACGGAACATAGGTAGAATTAGGGCAATTGATAATTGTCCGGCGATGAGACCACGGTAACAACCATAGAAATTATAATATATATACTTACTCTAGAATGCCAATCCTCTCTTCGTGGGACACTGAAAAGTGTTGTAAAATTCCAAATGTTTTCATCTGTATGATTGTTTTTAGTTTAGTTTAGTTTGGATAGGGCAAAATAATGGCTTCAACGCAACCATCATTCAGAAGTTGATGCGAAAACAACGTCTCAAATTTACTCACAAATTAATATACCCCCAAGTCAAATAGTCAGAATCTAAGAAATGTGTAACGTTAACGTATTATGGAAGAAGTACAAAGACTATTGCGAGATTATTTAGAAAAAATAAGGTAGAAGTAGCATTCAGGCCTTATGCCAGGTTATCCAATTTCCTATTCAATGCCAAAGATAAAACAGACAAAATGGAAAAATCTGGAGTTTATAAGCTAAAGTGTCCGGAGTGTAACAGTGTTTATGTGGGACAATGTGGAAGACCTATTTCAAAAAGGTATGCCGAGTACGAAAGGTCCTTCAGTCTAGGAAAAAACGATTCTACATTTTCAAACCACTCCTTGGAATGCAAGCACAAATTTCCGAATCTTAACGATACCGAAATTTTGCACTACGCTGGCAAGGGTTGGAAAATGAATTATTTAGAATCGTTAGAAATTTATAAACATAAATATTGCGGTTGTAATCTATTGAACGACCAGGTAGATTTAGTATTTTCACCCGTATTTAATGCAGCCCTTCCACATTGTTGAGCATAAACACATATCCATCAGGTATAAGGATATAATTAGGGGTTAAATTGTTATTTGTAGATATGCCAGGTATAAAAGGGGTGTATTGATGTAGTCAATTATCAGTTTGAATTATAGTTTTGAAAATGTCCATATAGGACGAAACTGCAGTAACTAAAGGTTATAAATATAAAGTGGTACAAAAACATAGAAATTTACTTTTCCCATCTTTCATGATGATCTCCTACCACATAGTAACGGCTACATCCATCAATTTGTTCCAAATATTCATTTTCGATTACGTGCTAGTATCAAAATAGTTTTCAAGAAGTCCTAACATGGCGAAAGAGGTATTCCAAAACATGGATTTTGAACACAGAACTAGGAAGCCAATGATTCAATATAAAAAACGAACCCTACCGTTCCTCAAGTGATACTCATGAGAATGCGCAATAACACAGTTGCCATGCCAGGGGGTTTGATTTGAATGCAATGCTATAGTGCGAAAAAACTTTTTCCGCACCAGTGCGGAAAAGTTACTCTTTCAACACTAAAATGAGTGCGAAAAAGTCCACTAGTAGAAAAAAGTCTTTTACGTTCTAAAACATAAAAGTCTTTTGGGTTCTAGAACGAAAAATAGACACTTCGCTAACTGGGATTCTAACGAAAATGTCAACATTTGAGTTCAGTTTTCGAAACAATATTTCTGCTGTATCTTCTGAGTTTTCATTCCTACGCTATTGAATGCATTCCATTGGGAATTTTAAGGTTGTTATGTCGGATATACGAAATTGAAAAACATGTCGTCATGCTCATCTTAAAATCGTAAATAACCATAGCTGATTATTGTCGTCTCATCATGAGGGTGTAATAACAACCCGTGGTAAATGAACTGCAAGCTGTATTTTCAGCAATTTCCCGAACAAAGTTAACATTCCGAGTCAGTAGCAATTACAACACAGTCCCCTAGGAATATCCAAGACATTTCTGCCAATTCAAATTAATTTGAGTTGTGCTTGAATTAACTTCCTCCTTAGATCACCAGTGATCAAGCCAGAGACAATTGAAACAACTGATATTATTAACAGACGTTTCAAGATACACATGAACTCAAGAACTGTTTGTTGACAAATAGTTTGAGTCATTGTATCACAAGGTTTTGGGAGTTGCTACTGAGGGATTTGTTTGGAGAGCATGTTATTTTGCCTCTATTTGAATAATCAGTACAATTAATTTTCTAGCGAGTATATACATATATTATCAGGGGTAATATAATAAGTGGTATGATTATTACCGATAATTTTTTGGAATATTAATGAATTGCAATCCCAAAGCTGAAAATACAACGAGTCCGCAGGACGAGTTCTATTTTCTTGCATTGGGATTGCCAATGAATTGATATTCCAAAAAATTATAGGTTTTTAATCATACCACGAATTATATTTAGGACGACAATATATCGATTTGAAATAAAGAAAAATCGTGTCACCTGGTAATTGATGCTTTACTTCTAGCCGTATTCAACGGAATACTCTTTTCCACGGCCTCATCTATGATACCAATGTACATTTGTCCCCAACGATCGCTCATATTGATAAATAAAGATAACTAGTCAAAACACATAAACTTGACGTTTATAATTTAAATCATTCACATGACAGATAGTAAAACAAAAACTAAGCAGGTTTATCACCGTCAAAATACAGCGACAAGCTATATTTTCACTGTAGTTCCGATTCTATTGGCTGAATTTCAAAATTTGAAATCCACTGATTGGTTGTTAAGCAAGGAAATATATTGTCAGTGGATTATTATCTATAGTGTGGGCCATAACGTTTGTAGCATATGGGAAACATTTTTATTATCGGAGTTACAAGAAATATGTATTTTTTGAGAAAATAATCAAAATAAAGTAGGTATAGTAGAAAATCTCAAGTATTCCACGTTATACTTTGGAATACAAATTGTTTTCCTTTTTTTCAACAAAACTTCATGATCACGAATCTGACAATAAACGACTTCATTTGCCACCAAACATTGTTTTGAATGTTGGACAGCAGCAGCCTACTTGAAATATCAACATTTCAGGCAGGTATATGCAGAATTAAGTAATATAATGCCTATAATGGAATATCTCCAAAGTTGTTTCAGGAATGAAGGTGTGTCAAACAACTTGGTCTTTTCTCCGATAGAGGACACCACTTTTCAAATCAAATCTATAATATCGACCTTTTCAAGCCAGTTCCCCCTTCTTCATTTAACGCTACACGAATATTGTTGTCCGATATTTCAAACAACGAAAAAATAAATTTATAATTATGTTTTGGATGGTGGTTATACCACTAGAATGGTCACCAACCATTCCGCCCTAACGTGTAGATGTTGGCCCTAACCTGCGCCACACCCCAGTTAATTTAATCTTGAATTTTGAATTGTTTTTACTTCAAGTCTCCAAGCCATGTGAGTATCCATTTTGATTCCAAGTTTATCCATTTCTAGTTTCATATTATTTCAAAAATTGTAATTATTGTTCTTTACTGGTTTCAGTTTAACCCTGTATTACTTCAACTGAAGATGAGCATTACTATGCTCGAAAACATGTTTTTGAATTTCATGTGATGCAAGCCCTTTACAAGTTCTTGCCAAACCTGAGTTAACACCCTTCCCCTTACCATTGGGCTGAAATATATATATTGTGGAGACGACTTTGAGTTTTACTTAACTTCTGTTACATTGAAACTCCACTTTGAGTATGGACTACTTCCTTCAAATGAATATTAAGAGCTTATTGGTATTTATATTAGTACATTCTATTCTATTAGTTCTTCCTTATATTAGATGAGGAAGTACTCTCTCACTCTCAGCATAGCTCTCAGAAGGCTATGAAGGCTCCATTTAGATAGGGTGATGCACAATATACAGAGGGAACAAAAAATAAGAATGTTGATCAAGTGTAAACTACATCTTATTATTGACATTGTCACAAAGTTCATTCAAGAAGGTTGTTCAGAATTGAAAATAATATTCAAATTTGGAATCACAGCCAGCGTAGTTTGATTCTCCTGTACACCGTTTGGAAATTTGAAATTTTGTCCACTTATATGTAAGTATTCTGCAATGCACTGATTTTTATGAAGAATAAAATTTTCTGACAAATCCATAATAAAAAAGTTTTCCACATGGTGCAAATTTTTGAAACTCACTCTATATAGTCTGTATCACATTTTGATAGACAACCCATTTTAGGCGTATTTGTCTATTTATGAAACTTCATAAGAAGTATGTTTCATCCGTTAAACAGAACGGTGAAGGTCGACCTCTCTTCGGCTCCTGTACTATAACATTTGTAGTTACTGTTTTTATTTGAGCTCCCCAGCAGAGTTATTTCTAAGAATTTTCAACACTTTCGATGTATTCGTTATCTACTTGTGAGTATAATTCCTGAGTTGTAACATTTGTTGGCAGAAAATACACGAAATAAGTGTTTGTTGCATTTTTTCTAACAGTACTGGAAAACCTCATTAGATGCTCTCTTACTATTTTTGATAATGCATTCGATTTGATCATCAGCCATAATAATATTTGTATAATCAGGATATTGTATAATTTGATTCAAGTTTGAACAGAATTCGTAGATATCACCAAAAAAGATGATGAAGAATAGTGGGTCAAGTATCGAACAGTGTGGCACACCCATTGTAGGATAAAACGGATCGGATGACTTGGTCGCTATTTGATAGATTCGACCTAGTCCAAACAAAAGGTTTTCCTCATATTTCCATTCCATACATTTTCCAGAGTGTTTACTTGTTCTTGAATGTTTTATAAATGAATTCTCAACAGTCTTCAATAATAGTAATTTTTTTGCCAAATCCATTCTGAATAGCTGGTAACATATTGAAATGCTCGAGGTATTCAAAAGTTGTGAAGAGTAAGCTAAATATTTTTCTGAGTTGGCTTAGTATACAAATTTAACGATGTTTTGGAATGACGAGGGCCTTACCTTTCAACGTGCGATCCAGAGTTAGAGAGTTCATAGTGTGAATCACGATGTTTCGTTTATTTTTTCCCTCTTCGGGTGATAAGCAGGCCCATTGTTGCTATCCATTTCAATTATCAAGTTGTACATGTCAATTCGTATTTACTTTTCATAATGCCTAATCAACACAACGTATAACAACGCCATTTATTTCTAGTAATTATTTAACCCGAAGCACACAATTCACTGTTTGTTTTATATCAGTCAGGACCTAATCTAATAGAAAATCTCATTCCACTACCAAACATATTCATGCAAATTGTATTTAATGTGGTCTGGATCAAAATTCAATTCGTAACGATGCCATGCATACATAATACTTGATAATGGTAGGAAAATAGAGGTTGGGAGAACTCTAGGCTGAAAAAACAAAGCTTTAATGGAATGCTATTTGCGAAAATAACATATTTTTTGTCACGGTGGACATACCTGACAGAAGATCGTAAATAAAGAACAATAATGTAAAAAAGGAAATTCAATTTCAGTCTTAACATAATGTCAAAAGTGGACAGTTCTTTCTATATCGATTTCATCATCTCTGTGTAGACGGATTTTGATTGAATACAACATTGGAAGTTTGAGTATTCCATAAGGTTTTCGCCAAAATAGCAGCAAACAGTTGACAAATACGTCTCTCGAAGAAAGAGACAAACACTGAGAGAGAGAGAGCGCCCTGTAGTTAATATAGTTATTTTGGTGATCGAGAACTGATTTTTTTTTAACGAGGCGCAGCACGAGATGCAAACAAAATTTTTTCTACAAACGTCAAGAAAAAATTGATAAACTATAAAATTTTGTCACAATTTGATTGAGGACCATAAAAATAGGAATGAATGATTTATTGGATTTTTGCTTGATTGAGGACCATATAGGTTAGAATATGAAAATCCCATATAGGATTCAGTATTGCCATACCTACAACATGAATTGATTTGAAGTCGCTCGGTTTTATGGGGCGCGGGCTGCGGGGAAGAGAGAAGTGATAGGGTGAAAGCTATCCTCAATCTGCAGGAGCGCATGCATTTGATGGAAATAGGGTTCACCTAATCAAAAGTAATAACGAAAATGGTAACGAAAGTGGTAGAATATACATCTGATGAGACTTCGTGAGATAGAACAAGTTATTTGATATATCTGATGTTATAGCTCGTGGAATATTTCTTGACTGTGCTGGTAGATGAATATTCAACATCAATTATTACAGAAAAATGTTCTTAATTTTTGCAAAATCAGAAATATCTTTTTATATGAATGGGAAGCAGGGACAAGTCTACTAAAAAAAATATCAAGAAAAAATCATATTGAATCAACAAGGCTAATTCATATGTATATTCAATAACACCAATTTTATGTATATACATAAATATACAGTGCCCGCCAAAAAGTACGTAACATATGGGAAAAATTAACGATAGTCTTTGCCCATCGATGACTCACCGTTTTTATTCCTATCAACCTACAATGCTCTAGGCTATTATGGAAAATACCTGCTAAAAAACAACTTCTCTCCTGGCACAACAATACAATTTTTTGACAATTTTTTTAAATTTAACAATTATTACTGAAATAAAAGTACCTATTTCAATTAGTGTAGTATAAATAGCGTTATAATAAATTGCAACAAAAATTATACATCCGTACTATTGCGCAAAATGCTTTTTTTTGGCTGCCATCTTGAAAAACAAAAAATTTGGAAATACCATAAAAAATCATGTTTGGTATCAAATTACAGGATGTTATATCTCCTTGGATAATACCGCCCAATATGTGGGGGAGTTTTTAATTTAATTTGATTAATTGTTTGACCATAGTACCCATCAGTAAATGGAAAAAACCGATGAATCATCATTAGCAAAGGCATTTGATAGCATGAACGTATGTTCTGATGATGGTGGTGCATTAATTCACAAGTTACCATGGTTCACTTCTACAACATTTGAAGATGTCATAAGGCAACACGAATCACTCGTCAACAGAAGGTATAGAAAAGTAACAATAGTTTTTGATGGGTATGGAACGTCAAATAAAGAAGATATGGAGTACAGACTGCGTATGAGGCAATCGTCAGTCTTTCATGAAATTTTGTCTGTGATCAAGATAAAAAAAATTCTTTTAAACTCTACAAACAAACAACGCTTTATCAATATGCTGAGTTATTTTCAATGGAAATGTCATTCTGTCATCCATGCAGAAGGTGATGCAGGTCATTTGTAAATAGACCAGAAAATATTTTTAAAAAACTGCGGGAATATTTTTCACAATCTGTTTTACTTTGACGTTTTTATGGAAATTTACGAATCTCATTAAACAGGTTCAAGTGCATGGAGAAACTTTCAAATACACTTCTTCAAATATATACTCCTTCCATTTCCCTGGAAGATTATGTTATCCTTCGAGTTGACTGGAATCCTCCTTTACAGAAATCAAAGCGAGACGGATAACAAAAACAGATTACACCAATATATCCTCCACGTAAGAGAGTATGTTTCAAGTCTCTCGACGTTATTCCGTCCGCTTTACCTTTCATGTAATTCAATAGGAAATCTCCAAAGAGATTTGAAGAAAACAAATCGCAGACACGAACGTGATATAAGCGTATAAGTCTAACCGAACTCATGAAGTTGTTTGTATCTGCATGAAATGCACCTGCTTTTTTTGATGTATATTGCAAATCGCTTGGAATATTTTACGAAATATGCTGATGGATATGTGCTATAGTCTAGTTCCTAAAATGTAGATAGTGACTTATAGATTGTATGGTTCATAATTGATATAAAGTAGGTCAAGAAATAGAACAGAGATAAGCTAGGTACTTGGCTTCAAATCAAGTTTTAGTTTGCCACTTTCATACGTCCTCTCCGCACTTTTAAATCCCGTAAAAACCTGAAAATGTACGTTGAGTCACGATCTACAATTTAGGAACTAGACTATAATTGTGGGTAGTATTTAATAATTTTTTTCATTAACCCCTATTGTCGACGAAGCATCAATAAATATTGTTGCGTCTTCGGGTTCAAAAATAAGTGTACTCTGGTATGAACTCGCCTTTATTAATCAAACTTCACTTGACAACACTGTAATACAATTCACTGTCAAAATACTCGTATCCAAGTTAACTCAAGGTAACTTTCTAACTAACTTATCTCACAAATGCATCGCTTTTATATACAAATAAAGTTCTAGAAAACTTAAGCAATCAATAGAACACAAATAGAATGTTCGACGATTGATCCAGAACAAAAGTTAGTGCTTCTAGATTTTTCCATCTAATTCATCGAACGATCTCGAACAATTCGAGAAGTCTTTATCAAATTTCAGGTCTGTAACAATATATATGGATATAAATAAAGGACTGCTCATTGTAATAATCCTATACTACAGGAATTATTGGGTCAAAAATTCATCAGAAAACACCTACTTTCCTGACTAATACCGCGACGAATGTTGAATTACATCTAATGAATATACGTGCAGAGTTCCTAGAAGGGATTCTCAGGGGTTTCTCTGTTTCTTTGTTAGTAAGAATTATAGAATCGTGGTTTTTCGCTCCTTTCCAATCTTCCATAGGGTGATTTTGTTGGAAAAATGGAGAGGAGCATTACCATACCATACCGAACCACCACCCCTAGTTCCACTAACGTGCCAATTATTTTAATTGAGTTGAAGTTGAGGAACTACATGCATGGGAACTTTTGAGCCTTATATACCTGTGCGTGAATACATTAACATCAATCTTCCATTTGATATTTTAGAGCATGAATGAGCAAAAAACCTTCCTTTCCAAATATGGTGGTTTGTTCATCGATAATTTTCAATTTTTGGATAACTCATTTCAATACCAATCTCTATAAAAAACAAATCGTGTTTCGCAAATCGAATCTTCGTCGTTGTTATTGGGATTTGTTGCGTTTATAAAAAAATATAAAAATAAACTCCCACTTGTATTGCTTATGATAATATCATCAATAATGAGAATCTTGCCGATAACTTCATACATTTCAAAAATATTCCTACGGATACTAAATATATACTGAATACATCATTCTAACCATGCAGGAAGGGTATTGAATATGTTTCAATAAGTATAAAATCTCACTGAGTGGAAAAACAACTCTCACCTGATATAATAACTGAGAATAATGGACGATTCACACCATCTTAATGGATCAATATTTTCAGCATTTCCGATTTCGATTTAAAAATCGGTAACTAATGGTTTTCGGTCCAATCCCTTCAAGATATTTTCGTCATACATACACTTAAGGGAATATCTGATGGAAATACCAACTTCCCTCGCGTTATATGGATGCCATCGTGAATATATTTATTGAATCGTCAATGAAATTGTTGTTTCAGGTTTCTCCGAACAGCTGCATTATTTCGGCTAAGGTTTCGGCATTGAAATATTTTGATGAAATGTGATATTTGAACTACACTGTTATGCACCTATTGATATTTTAATGTTGGTGACAGAAATGATATAAAATATAGTTGTAGAAAAATTGTTGTATTTTTTGTATTTTTGATAATTTTACTTGAAAAGATTGCCCAGGCACAATCCTTACACCTCTTTTTTCCAGTTTTTTACACCTTTGGACCTTTTGTTTTCAGCAGCTTAGCTCGGTCGGTACGCCAAAGAATATGTCAATGTAATACTCTCTTTCCACAGGGAGGATTTTTGGAGAGGGGTCGTAAAATATATCAAATTTCCAATGAACAATATAAATTCTGTAAAAAGTATTGAAAATAATATTATAGTAACGTCCAGGTATCGATGAATAAATGCTCGTTCTAGTTTGCCCTAATAAACAGAATGTAACTTCTTAATTTCGTTTTTTTAAATCTGATAAGATATGAATTAATAAAATACTGAGGAAAGTTTTTATATGGATTCAAAAAGTCTTTGTCTGTATGCTTTTAATAAAAGTCTGTTTCTTAAAAAATCGTAGTTCAGTTTGACTTCTAGCTATTGTATTTCCGAAATTGGAAAATTTAGATTATTTGTTGTTCCATGTATAGTTACTATAGTTTTTCATTAATATTTTTTCATTTAACTCTTTTTTAAAATTCCATAAAGGCAGGTGAACGTTTTTTTCTTTCATTTCTTCGCTCCTCAGCAACCGTCTCTAGCTGTATTCTCAGATTTTGCTAGCACTCGCGATCTTCACTGTTTTTTAATAACCCTTAATTTAAATTTTTATCCATAACTTAGTAATTCTATAACAACACGTTTGGCTCAAATTGAACTTATGGACTGAAAATTGTTATTTTCAAGGGAGATGGCGTGGAACTTTCTGAAATATAAAATAGGAAACTGTCGACCGTTCTCGAATAAGATTTCAGAAGTTCCGAGAAAATCTTGAAATGAACCATAATAGTGGTTCCGGAAAGTCCCAGCACGCCCTGGAAACACCCAAGTGAGTTATTGATAGTTTGGCCACCAGGTAGGAGGCGCGGTTATGGAACTTTCAGAAAATTTCTAAATCATAAAATAAAAAATGCTGGAATGTTCTCAAAGCTTCTGGAAAGATCTTCGTGGAATGGGTTGTTTTATGGAACATAATGTATCAATAAATGGCAAGAATTTTCTTTTTTGAAGTAGTCAAAAATGTTCGAATAATTTTATGAAATCGCTTTCAGTTACCTTTGTTTGAGAGGCACTGGTTTAATTCTCCAGGATACCTATAACGTGTCTGACCGTTGGCGTTTCAGCTGCAGACCTCTTATCAGTGATTACCAAAAAAAAGTCTTGAAAACTAAAGTTCAATATCTCCAAAAACAATTTTTTTCCGACAAGAAAGTATCATTTCATTTCGTTTTGTCATCTTCTACTTCCCATTGCATTTATTGCTCCAAATTCGGAAACACCCTGTATAAAAATCTCGTGTGACGATGTTAGTCAAAAACCACTGAACTGATTTTAAAGACATTTTGTAAATGTGTATTGCTTGATCCAACTTGAGATATATGTTGGTTTTTTCCCGATAAGTGACTCTCAATATTTTATTGTAAAGGACCCCTCAACGGTCTTATGGGTTTATGGGTCCTGGTGGGATTGGCTGAAAATATAGTATGTTGTGGTATTCGAAAACTTCACCAAAAGTGTCCATTGGCCCAACATGATCCTATGACTAGTTATCGAGATATTGGGTTTTGAAGTTGAAAGTGGACAATTTTATTTACTCATTCATATTATCAGAAACAATATTCTGATTCTTAAATAAGACCTGATTTTCAATTATCTACAGGGTAATCTTCGAACAGAAGTAAGCTTAATCGATTAACATCATCTATAAGGCATTTGACATTTTTCATATCAGAATATAATAAACAAACCTTCATCGAAAATAGTATACGACTTTCAAACAAATACTGGGTGATTAATTTTTTTTATGATAAGTGGCTCAGTATTATTGAGTCATATGGAACCGTACCCATATGACCGGTGCGGGGTCATTTGATGGTTATTTAACGAACAAGTTTTAATTCACGAGTTTGTTACAAAATATTTCAATTTTCCATTCCATTTTATTTCAGAATTAGAATAATGTATGTTGGGTTGCATATAATAAAATCGTTGATTAATAGAAAATCTTTCATTAATAGGGATCATTAAACAACGATTTGAGTGCGTCTATGCATCTATCAGTGATTTTGCCATGCATGAAATGACTCCGACAATAATATTAACAAGAATATACTGGAAGGGTTAGTCGGCGAACCAAAAATAAACAAAAGTTCATGAATAATTGTTGTTTTAACATTTTCAGTCTGTTCGACGTTCCTGTAGGACATCTGCCGGGTCCGCTAGCAATAATATAGAATGTATTTATTTTCTATGTTTCGTCATCCATAACGGTGAATTAACATTTAATCGAGACTTGGTAATTAGTTTTGAACAATACTGAATATTTTAATATATTTTAACTATTTGATTATTATGGTAATCCAGGTAGAAACATAATTCAGAAAATAATGAATATTATTTCGATATAGAACCGTAATTGTTCTGTCGATATACAGTTCTATGTTATGTTAAAAATTATGGGTGTTACGGGGGTGTTTCCATGAGAAGTGAAATAAATTTGGATTTTTTAGAACAGAATTCTTTCCAGAAATAAAGTAGATTAGTAGTAAAATGTTTTTTCTTTTTTGCCTATTTTGCCATCTACTATGAATTTTCGGAAATGTTGGTGATTCCAGCGCCGTCGACGAGAAGTGTATATTAAATAAAATGCTCCCTTCCAAGTATTTTTATACGTTTTTGGTGTATTTATTGATTTTATAAAAGGTCATTATTCTATGAAAAAAAATAATAATAAAAATAAAATAAAAACAAATGCGGAGATTCAGGGGCCTTTCATGAGAAGTGTGGCACACTGTATATGCGAAAATGTTACTGATAAAAACCTTTTATTTGCAATGAGGGCTTATTTCAGTAGCTGAATAATTGCCGCCAATCCTCAAAGAAATTTTCTTAAGATTGACAATTTTCCATCGTATTACGAATTCACTTCCTCTCATTTTGGATCTCACGGTATTATATTCCATTATTCCATTTCCACATTATCCTAGAAATAGAATTAGAGGCATTCGATTTTCCTAGTTCGATACGGCCACAGCGCGGCGGTGAGAAGTGTAGTCGAAGTAAATAAATTTGGTTTCACCGCAACTTCTAAGAAAAATTCGTTTTAGACGGCTTTTTCGGTGTATCACACTGCGAGATGATATGTTTGGGGCTGTTTGTTTGATTGGGCCATCATCTTCAGGCTACGAAGGCGTAGAAGGGCCAACAACAAAATATTTTTCGAAACATTTGGAATTGCCACTTTGAACTGGCAATTGTCACTTTGAACTGGCAATTGCC
The DNA here is from genome assembly GCA_958298965.1 of Chrysolina haemoptera. Classification (NCBI taxonomy): domain Eukaryota; kingdom Metazoa; phylum Arthropoda; class Insecta; order Coleoptera; family Chrysomelidae; genus Chrysolina; species Chrysolina haemoptera. Next base: position 6,860,322 of record OY282585.1, on the reverse strand, counting down.
ACTTGGAATTGACAATTGTCACTTTGAACTGGCAATTGCCACTTTGAAATGGCAATTGTCACTTTGAACTGGCAATTGTCACTTTGAACTGGCAATTTCCACTTGGAACTGACAATTGTCACTTTGAACTGGTAATTGTCACTTTGAACTGGCAATTGCCACTTTGAAATGGCAATTGTCACTTTGAACTGGCAATTGTCACTTTGAACTGTAAATTGTTACTCAAAAAAGATATTTATTGCCAACTGCATGCATAAATATTGTTTTTTTTTCAATTAACAATTGCCAGTACAAAGTGACAATTGTCAGTTCAAAGTGACAATTGTCAGTTCAAAGTGGCAATTCCAAATGTTTCGAAAAATATTTTGTTGTTGGCCCTTCTACGCCTTCGTATTAGGCACAGTTTTGGATTTCCTATTTGAATTCATTCAGTAGAAACGCTTTCAAATTAGTTATATACCAGTATTTTTAGTATTTTTTGATTAAATTTGAGCCTTTAACCCATCCCAAGAAAAAAAATTGGAGCCTTTACCCCCCAAGAAAGGCTTTACCACCCCAAAAAAGAATTTACCCCCCCAAGAAAAAAAATTAGTGACGCCCTTGGTAGGAAAGAAGCAAAGACAACAACTGTGACATTTGGAAATAGGCGAAGCGATAAGTACCACATAGTGGCAGTATTTTTCGGATGTTTTCATAATATTCTTTTCCTTTTTGAAAACGACCCTCCCTTAGTTTTCATAGCGAATAAGGCAGTGTTGTACTGATATACCAATTGTGTGGAATAGTGTATTCTGTAACAAGGTTAGAATGCAAATTCGATGTGGAAAGTTCCGAGCGCGAACTGAAAGCGAGCGTGAGGAACCACGAGCGAATTTTCATTCTAACCGAGTAACAGACTGTGCTTTCTCCACAATCACTAATGTCACATATAATCAAATGGAAAGCCAGCGAAAAATTATTTTGACATTTCAATTCACATCTTGTCACTATAGTGCCAGTCAAGGCTGACGTAATTATTGGTACAATAGAGTAAACATATTCATTCCTTACCAAGTGATGGAATGAAATACAGGCAAAATTCATAAGACAGCAAGTGTTGTAGAATATTTGTTCAATATCAAGTGCGAGAATGTTACCATTCTGTTATCAAATTTGATTTCATACATGTGAGGAAAAATATTTCGTTGTTAAATCCCACAATTTCATCCAGAGATATACTGACAATATTAATGTTTCGCGCGACAATGAAAATCAATCAATAAAATTGCAATGTACTAGTGATACGTGACGTTCAATTGAAATCGCCTCACAATGAAATATGAAGTGGGTGTCTCAGTAATTCCAGTGGATGCAGAAATTCTGACAAATTATAGTCCAGTTAATATAGACAATCAATTCACAATAATACAATAGTTTTCAAACTTCATTACAAGGTCGGGAAACCTATTATGAAATCCAGAAGATTGTCAAAATTGAAATTAACTTGAATTTTGCTGTATTAGACCGTCAGATAATGACAGATTTTGCTGACTCATTTTCTCTCTTCTGGGATTTTAACCACTGAAAATTATGTCAGTGTTGAGCTCAAAAAATGAAAATTTAGTTATCGAACGTGTGCTAGGCATATGGAAAATATTAATTTTCCCGTTATGAAAAATTTTTTTTTTTTAATCTCTCATTCATGGCATTTTAATACATTCACAGGTAGGAACAATCTAATGGTGAAATCTTGTAAAAGAATTCTCGGTAGCTGACGCATTTACTCGCTTATGGCAATCGACAGAATGAAATTTTATATTGTTAGGAACCCGAAAAAAAAAAAAATTCCCATGAGCCCATCAGTTGTTTAAGTAAATTTTGCGACCGGAAAATTTTGGAATTTTTGATTTCATATGCCTAGCACACGTCCGATCGCTAAATTTCCATTTTTTGTGCTCAACACTGACATCATTTTCAGTGGTTAAAATCCCAGAAGAGAGAAAATGAGTCAGCAATAGTACACTGTTTACCGGGTAGGAAAAGCTTAACATTCCTGGGCGACTGTGAAGATTGCTAAGTCGAGGCGCAAGCCGAGACTTAGTAACACAGAGTCCAGGAATGTGGCTTTTCCTACGAGGTAAACATACTATTTTTCCGCAAATCGTTTAAAATTTGACAGATATTGATTGATTTTAAAAAAAACGCGATAATTTCCCAAATAAATGGTGCTTTGAAATTCCTAATAAAATTACTTGGGCTACTATGGAAACGTATTGAGGTTGAATTGTCAAACTTGCCGTTTATAAATTTAATTGCTGGTGTTCTCGAAAGTAAAATGATAAGTGATGATGAAATTTCCATTCCTGGGACTCCTCCAGAGCTGGTTGAGGCAGTGAATACTGCTTCATTAGAATTATTGCCAAAGAAATCAAGAGAAAAGTACGAAAATACGTTTTATGGATTATCGCATGAGTAAAAATACGAGTTCTTTCTCAGAAAATGTTGTAAGACCTTTGTTTAAAGATGAAATCTTCAATATTATGGTCCAATTATTCAATGCTGAAGTCAACCCTTGCAATTAAACACAATGTAGATATATCTACATACTCAAAACTTCGTTCTTTATTGAAACGGCAAGCTCAAGGTTATAGGGCAAAGAAATCTAAGATTTTAACGAAGGAAGAAATTGAAAAATTTATCCAGGAAGCTCCAGACAAAGAAAATTTAATGAATAAGGTAATTTACAAGGTTTTAATTTCTATTTAGATTATACCTTTATTTATTTTTTAGGTGGCTGTAATATTTGGTATTTCTGGGGCCTGTAGAATGGATGAGTTAGTCCGAATGACTGTACACACGATATAGAAGACCTAGAATCTAAGCTTTTAATCAGCATACCTGATTCGAAAACCAACAAACCAAGATCATTTGTAATTAATCAGATCTACTTGAATGTTTATCGAAAGTATGTTTCGTTAAGACCAGAAAATATGAACAGTGACCGAGTTTTCTTTAAATATCAAAGCGAAAAGGGTTGTAGACAAGTTGTAGGAATTCATCAATTTAGAAAAATGCCCAAAATAGTTGCTACTTATTTGAACTTGGTAAATCCGACAGAATATACTGGTCACTGCTTTCGTCGGTCTTCTGCAACAATATTGGTTGACTCTGGTGCCGACATAACTAGTTTAAAGAGGCATGGCGGATGGAAGTCATCAAACGTTGCTGAAGGATATATCGAAGAATCGCTTAACAATAAGGTTGAGGTGGCAAATAAAATTTTCACAGTACAAAATATTCAACAAAATAACCCTACCACCCCGCATGTTGTCCAAAATGTTTCTCATAGTTCTAACAGTGTTCCTCCAATGTTCAATAATTGTACTAACTGTCAAATTACTGTAAATATAACAAATTGATCTTAAAAATGTATTCAGCAATGACTTGATGTTTTCAAAATATAAATTAATTCCTTATAAGCAATGTGTTTTCAATCATTTATGTAGAACACTAACAACTGTACGGAAATATCATTTCCTTACAGTAAGGAAATGACATTTCCTTACAGTAAGGAAGTCCTGACTTTTTCTTCAAGAAATTTTGACAGGAATGTCAAAATTTCCTAGCGATTTGCGGAAAAATATTTTATTATCTGACGGTCTATATACTAGTTGAACAATTTTCAAAAGTTCTGTATGATTCTGTATTATTGAATATATTATTCTATATCACGAATCGAAATTGCCACCAATTCAAGTCTACAGAACATTTTTTTTATCAACCTATAATGTTTTTCTTTGATATACCACAAGGAAAAATTCCAAAAGTTCTGCAAACTTGACAGGTATATCGGAACAATATTCCGAACAGTTGTACAGATATGCAACCTCTTAGGTTGACATAAACATGTTTATTTATATATTTTTTGATCTTTGGTAATATTTTTGAAATTTGCAACCTTGTACACGATACGGAACTTCATGCAATTTGCAAAAATCTAATTTTGAAATTATTAGATTTTTCCAAATTGCATCTAATTATTTTGAAATTAGATTTTTGCAAATTGTATGACGTTCCAGATCGTGTACAAGGTCGCAAATTTGTGAATACATCAGAATGGATGTTTTGAAAATATGCAACAAAATTTCAAAACTTTTTTAATTATTCCGATCCACCTTGATCAAAAAAATGACCACAAATTCAAAAAATATATAAATAAACATATACAAATCAGTAAAACGCAAAGTCGTCTCCACAATTTAATTTCTCATCTAGTTCAAAAGGATGGTGAAACGGTGAATGACCGCTATCAATCAGATAGCCATCAAAAAGTAGAAGTAGAACATGTTTCGGTCCTATATAGAACCATCATCAGCTATTCAAGAAAATTATGGAGAAGAAAATAAAGTAGTGTGATATAAAATGTTAAAATATTATGTAATTAAATGATTTTTTTTAAAAACCACATTGTTAATTATTCACCACAATAATTAACAATGTGGTTTTTAAAAAAATCATTTAATTACATAAAAAAATCATTTAAAAAAAAATCAATAAAAAAAATCATTTAATTACATAATATTTTAACATTTTATATCACACTACTTTATTTTCTTCTCCATAATTTTCTTGAATAGCTGATGATGGTTCTACATAGGACCGAAACATGTTCTACTTCTACTTTTTGATGGCTATCTGATTGATAGCGGTCATTCACCGTTTCACCATCCTTTTGAACTAGATGGGAAATTAAATTGTGGAGACGACTTTGCGTTTTACTGATTTGTATATCCATACCACTCCACTTTGAGACATAATGGACTTCTACCACAGGTTAATAAATAAACATGTTTCGGTCAACGTAAAGGGTTGCAAATCTGTACAACTGTTCGGAATATTGTTCCGATGTATCTTTTAAGTTTGCAGAACTTCTGAAATTTTTTCTTGTAGTATATCGAGAAAAACATTATATGTCGTTAAAAAAATGTTCCGTGCACTTGAATCGGTTGCAAATTTGATATGAAATAATATATTCAATACCACTCTAAGTTTGCAGAACTTTTGGAATTTTCTTAAGGAGTATACAGCATAATTCAAGTTAATTGCCATTTTGACAATGTTGCGTGCTTCGAAAGAGGTTGCAAACTGAGATTTATTGCTCTCTCGATGTACAATTCTCTTGATCAAAGTTTGAAAACTTTTGGAATTATTGTTAAATTTTCGATTTTTAATGTCTTTATTTACTGCCCTATTGATGGATTTATCTCGTATTCGTTCATCCAGCCGACATTCGCATATCGTTCTGCGAAGCAGACAAAAAAAAAACTCCAATTTTCCGGCATCGCATAAGCGCTCATCACGCAAAATTTCATTAGGCCACATAAATGAAAATGTAAGCGCTTTCATAAGAACTCATGAAAACGATTGTTCTTTGAATGAGATTCTTCCTTTTACTGACTGTTACAGGATTTGTTTGAAGTCGTTCTGCAATGTTTTATAGAGGTTTCTCGTGTAATAAATATCCGAATTTAGAGGGCAGCGTCATGTTGCCCTGCAAGCAGTATTTTTGGTGAATTATTGAACTACCAGGGTCAAATGGAAAGCCAGATACTTATTGGGTCAAAGTTCTACTTTCTGCTCTTTCTGCTATATATAAATGATATCACCAGACTGAACATAAAGGCTAAAATCACTCTTTTTGCAGATGATACCACCTTTTTATGGTATGACAAAACAGCACAACAACTGCAGGACAAAATAGAGATAGAGGAAGATATCAGTAATAAAAAAATGGTGCGACTCAAATTATTTAGTTGAGTCTCATTTGACATACAATATTTTCTGTTGTATATGTGTATGTAGGTACCATATCTTATATTCTCAAGTTTTATTTATATTTTCATCATCTAATATAATATAAGCTTTATCCACGAGAACTTGTTCTTATGACAATAAAGTATATCTTGATTGATTGACTGATGTTCTGCTTGAAAGATGAATCTCGAAATGAGTGAAGGAATCTCATTTGAATTAGATTCTGGAGCTAACGTCATATTGATAGGAAGATAATTTTGATCCGAATTAGCATCAACAGTAGAAAAAACAAATAAAATTCCGTTTGGACTTAGCCACAATAAGCTAAATGAAGACGGTGTAGCAACGATACATTAATTTGTTGTATAAAAATGCGACAGTTGTGAAAGATAATTATGTTATAGCTGGTCAAAAGTTACCATTGACGTAAGGCTATTAAAAAACTAGACCGTATAACACTGAATATTGATCTTATGAGGTGATTCCGATTTCCTTGAATTTTTGAAGGTTCTAGTAAAATAAAATGCCATTATAAAATTATACTGAAGCAGTAGTGGCCTAGGGAGGATTTCTTCAAATTGAAGGGGTCAAGTAAAACGATAATTGGATACAATGTGCAATGACGGTGTTATTCAGGCTGTACTAGAACCTTCTGAATGGAGCGCTCCTATTGTTTTGATGTCAAGAAAAAGAGGTCGAATGAGAATTTATGTAGATTATACACAACTGAACAAACAAAAATTGTTAAAATTGTTTTTTCCGTTAACGAGCTGTCGTCCCCTTCGAACGGCAGCGAGCGGCATGCGATTCCTAGCACTTTCTTGGGCAATCAGATAAAAATCTGTAGTCTGTAGGATTTGAACCTACACGACTAGCACCATCAATGGCTTCGAACGCGACCGTCTTAACCACTGCGCTACCTGGCCGTGATCATACGTCACATCTGAAAGATATCGATTTTAGCTTCCTTCGGTCGGAGAATCATTAGCTAAACTACAATTAGGTGGTGTGCATTCGCTGTTAGATGCAACAACATATTTGGACAAATGTCATTAGATGAGAAAAGCTATAAAATTATAACATTTCTAACGCCATTCGGTAGATATTTTTTCATTTGTTTGTCTTTTGAAAGCTCTTCTGGAGTTTATCTTAAGAGAGGTTTTTAGATTTTAGATTCACTTGAGTGTGTGATAAATTAAGCATGTGATATTTTGATAGTAGGCAATTATAGCAATGAGCACGATATAATAATAAATAAAGTTTTAAAAAGATTAGAAGAAATGTATATTTGGCTTTTCCAAACGAACATTTTTGGGTAATGTGGTAGAAGGTGACATGATAAAACAGCCAATATGTCCGAAAGTCTTTAGGCATGGCGAAGGATCATTAGTATATGTGCCCAAAGTCAAGTTAAACAAGTCCTCACATCAAGTCCAGAAGAAATGCATCAAAACCACAGTAGCTGCGGATTCGTCGTCATTTGGTTTGGGTGCTCTCATGGGACAGTTTGATGAGGAAATATGGAAACCAGTGGTATATGCCTCAAGAAGTCTCACTTCTATGGAATCACGGTATGCCCATATTCAGAAGGCTTCAGCAATCACGAGGGAATTTGAAAAATTTTCGCATTATCTGTTAGGAATTCAGTTAGGAAAAATATCTGATTTATCACCTTAAATCCTTGATTTTGATTATAAAATTCAGCCAACAGTCTTCTCATCATTTCCATGGGATTGGGTGTGTTTATTTTTTGAAAATCCTCCACAATGCGCCAAGACAATGTATGATATCATGATGCTGGAGATGCAGAAAATACCAAACATATCCAGAAAAATATCAACCCTTGTTAAGCAGAAACTGCTCTAGAGCTGTTGCTTTCAAGCAGAAAGCATACCATCTGTGGTACAAAAATCAGGGCACCGAGACCAGATCAGAATATGGTGAAGCTAGAAAATTATGCAAGGAGGTAATCGAATCGTTGAAAGAAATATTTATCGTCAATGTACTCTCAAAACCCGTTGAGTGTCTTCCGCTCGGTTTTTTTTTGCCAAACCTATGGGAAGAAATTTTCCTTCCAGCTCCTTTTATTTTCTAGTCAAAGAAGATGGAACACTAGCAATGATCATAATCATTGGATTTAGAAGCGAACGCTTTACCCCTGAGCAACCACGTCTTGTATTCAACCAATATTCGTGTAGGAATCCAAAACATACGATCCCACATAACCAATAAAAAGGGTCATTTTACATAGATCCCTGTATAATGTTCTAGTTTGACCATGAAGACGCGGCAGAGTATCGCATAGGTCGATAAATCTTGTTCAATATTCATATAATGGAAGTCGGAGGATATGAGGTGGAATATTCAGAGTTAGCAGTTAAAAGAGGTGATGGAAATAACAGAATTAGGCTCTCAAAGGGCCCACGACTGGCAATCGACAAAAAAGAATTGTAAGTGCTCTTGGAAATTATAAACGTGAAGTGCCTTTGAGTGGGTGAATTGTCTCCAGTTGAAGGTAATTCATTTACAAATCCCCCGAAGTGGTAAGATGGATCGAGTTATGGATTTCTCTCTTTTCATTTGCGGTTTAAATTAGGTTAACTCTTATGCAGATGACGTCATTCAAAAAACGGTTTACCTGAGGGGAATCTGGTTTGCATCTGCTAAAATAAATGGGACTTTCCTGAGAAATTTCCTGCTCATTAGCAATCTTCAGAATGTTCCTAAATGTCATGTACGGTGACAAGACATATCGTAACGCGACAGTTCGTCTTTTCTCTAAAAAGGCCGATCTCACAGTAGCCAGCGTAACTATGTCAGGAGTATCTATACCATTGAAATCTCCCATTTCAATGCTCGGTATTACCATCAGCGCAGTACTTTGTCAATGGAGAACCATGTGATGTCCATTGCCAAGAGTGCCTTCCAAAAACTCGGTTTTATAAATATTTTCATGGGCGATGATCTTCGGAAATATCATCAATCGTTCCACCGTTAGCGGTCTCATCGAGATTGACCCGTCGAGCTCAGTCCTCACATCCATATGCCGTCGCTTTGGAGAGATGCCCCTCGCTTCCCAGGGCTTGTTTCACCACAGAACGGCAAAGCTTCGGGACTCGCTGACTCGGGAGGTGTTTGCTGAGGCATACAGCTTTCAGAAATTCAAGACAAACACCAATTCCTACCTACTTTCCCTCGGCTATCACGATGTTCTTTGAACAATACAGGATTTTGCTTTTCGTGGGAACAAGAACTTAAAAAAAATACAAATGGTAACGGACAATTGTTATTGTGCCAAGACGAAAAATGTATATAAACGTATGTCCACAAACGTTCCGTTACCGATATGGGGTGTTGAAACTTCAAGATATTTTTGGTTTTTTATTTATATTTCGTGCAGTTTTTGGAATGTTCAGCTCGAATTTAAAATGAATATTACGATATGGGGCTCATATCATTGGACTTACCAAATGGTTGTGAGAATCTACAAAGTGATGTTTTTTTAAGAGTGATGTTCTCTTTTTTCTTCCTGTTGAAAATTACAGATGGTTTTTGTAATAATGAATTATTATATTACAAAAAACCAGACTAATAACAATAACATAGAAAAACTAGGACAACAATGGTTTGAAGGTGGTTGACAATGTTTCACTTTGAGTAAGGTTTTTCTGGACTTCCACTGTCAAAAAGAAACAAAGAATAGTATATTTTGTAACAAGGTTAGAATGAAAAATTCGATGCGAGTGGGAAGTTCCGAGCGCGAGCTGAATAAGATGAAGACTGCGAAGGAATTCGTAAAATTTTCCAACTGTTTCGGATATGGAATATTATTACAAAAACAGCGAAAATAATTTCACATTTATTTAAATGCGCTAAAAAAAGAAAATAAACTCTGAAGTACGTAAATGAAAATTTGGATTAATATAAAAAGTCGCGAGAAAAAACCTTGATATGGATAATTTGAAATTCAAGGATAACCAAGGATGCCTACAGTACCACCCTGGGTGGTCGGTGTGTACTCTAAGCTAGCACTAGAAAGGAATAAAGAGTCTAACCGAAACATTAAGAAACTTGAAATACTAACAAATTAAAAAATTAAATCATAACGAGAATAATACGTGTTGCCCAAGTGAAGTTAATGTTGTAATAATATATGGCGAACCAACGTGGTGCCAAGTAAAATAAGCCCATTTCATAATAATATGGCGACCCTGACCCCAGGATCTCATTACGGACCCTGGATTTGCAAACATCAAATGATACTGAGACATTTTATTAATCTTTGATATACATACAGTATCGGAAAGTATTTATTTTGGGTAATATGGTGGTTTCATGAGAGCGTAAAGAATAGCTTGCTATATGTTGAGAGAGCATCACAATTTCTCCTCGACTAGCTCGAGGAAGGGATATCGGCGTACGCTGTGTGCGCTGTATCGCATTGCCACGTGGTCCTTTAATGCGTCTGGTGGGGTAACAGGAGAGACGCACTTCTTGTTTCGTGGTATCAACATATCATTGCGTTCCTTGTTGCTCGTGTAGATTTCTATCTATAGCCCATGTAATTTGTTTCCGATACTGTATGTACAAAACTGAACTCCTAAAACACCAGTCATTGAATAACAAATCTTTCGAATAAATCTTCTTATGCAACAATCTCACAACCAATGCGAATGCGCTGGGAGCAGATTTCAACTTCTAAATAAACAACTTCTAAATGAACTGTGACTTCAAACCATTTCCGAATTCACTTAGGAAGTACTCCAGAAAAATTCCGCGACTCTGGTATCGAACCGGCTATCGCTAGCTAAACTTTCAAACGGCCAGCGTCTTAGACCGATAAACTACCGGCCACCCTATTACTCATTTTCCACGTCTTCCCAAGAATTTCCACCTCATGCTGTCGTCTGCACCCTTTAGACTGGATTTTCATGCATACGATATCCGACGATCCGATGATACGGAAAAGTTCTGATTGGTTGAACTGGTAGGCGTGACAACAATTCAACCAATCAGAACAACAATTCAACCGATCATAACATTTTAGTACCATCGGATCGTCAGATGTATGCATAAAAATCCGGTCTTAAACCCAGCGGCCATAATAACATCTTGCAATTTGCAATTTGAATTGCCAAATCGTCTAAACTTTCAAAGATTTCGGGGGGCCTGGGTCCCTTAGGCGTCCTCCGCTGGCTACGCTACTGGGCCAGCAAACACAACACTGTTACACCCCCGTTTCGTTCGAAATCAACAACAAACCTGACGTCATTTCACCATTTTTGTTGTGTTTCGGTTCCACACACCCTGTGCTGCTAATGACCTTGTTTTGGATTCAGGAGCAAGTTCGGCTCAAACAGTGCAATCTTGGGGTGTGGATAGTCCTAACTCACTAACTATGTGAAGTTTCTATAATCTCTCACCTTTATCAATTAACAAACAACAAAAGTAGATAAGAAATGAGAGAGCTTTTGGATTCAAGGTCAAAACCTATGAGAGAGCTTTTGGATTCAAGGTCAAAACCTATGAGAGAGCTTTTGGATTCAAGGTCAAACCCTATGAGAGAGCAAAAGGATTCAAGTTCAAAGGTCACAGTGCACGTGTGAGATTTCCTGGAATTTGATAACGTCCGGTTACAAGTCTCAACAAGTTAGAAAAATGTAATACAGGTTCAATGACCGTTTTCAAGGTCAATACATGACAGATATCCAGAATATTGATAATTTGATATAAAGATAAAAATCAAATTTTTCAAATGAGCCCCTCTCAATGAAACTTTTATACTACCATTAGTTTCAGAAATTTTAATAATCGTGTGACAACCTGTAATTTTCACACTACCATTAGTTTCAGAAATAAATCTTAAATAATCATGAGGCAACCCTGTATGCGATTACTAAAATGGAGCTTTTATAGTACCATTAGTTTCAGAAATAAATCTTAATAATCATGAGGTACCCTGTATGCGATTACTATAATGAAACTTTTATATCACCAGTAGCTTCAGAAATAAATCTTAATAATCATGAGGTACCCTGTATGCGATTACTATAATGAAACTTTTATATCACCAGTAGCTTCAGAATTATATATTAATAATCATGAGACACCCTTAAGGGATTACTGAAATAAAACTTTCATATTACCATTACTTTCAAAAATATGTTTTAATAATTATTAGGTACACCCTGTAAATGATAACCATAATGAAATACCTCTTGAATAATTTTCATAAGTTATATAATTCAACACCCAAGTGTCTAGTGACAAAATTCCGCATTTTTTGATTCCCATGTTTCAAATATTCAGACAGAGTGATAAATAATCTGCAGACTTGCATAAATTTTTATCAAATAACATAAACATGATTTTATTTTGAGAGCATGTCTCTTCTTTCATTGTAGGATATTGAAATTTGAAGATGGTCTCAGATTGCAAGTTGCTTTGTTGCAGAAACCTATGAGAAACATAATTTTATGGAAAAAATGTTTATTCAGAATTTTGTGGCAAATATTTCATGGGAAAATTTGAGAAAGCCCTTCTACTAATGTAGACATTTACTTACTGCTCTGGGGGGAGTGAAGGAGTGTTTCTATTGGTTGAAAACTTAAAGGCAGAAGCAAATTCATTTTGAAGATGCTTCATGAAAATGGGATTATGAGGGGATAGGAATATGTAAAGCCAAACTCACTGTCTTCGATTATTAGTAAAACTTTTTTAGTGAAGCGAATTAATAATCCACTATACTTACAAAATGAAATCGCGAGTTGGAAGCAAAAGTCAGTTAGCACCAGTGAAGAAGCTTAGGTTATTGTCGCATTTTAAGAAGCTTCCGAGTGATGGGGGCTTCCGCTTAGTGAAAAATACATCAACTTCTAGTATTGGCAGTGATATTGAAATATTGGACGGAACCTTTTCGAACTTGAGGCCGATTAATGCTGCGAGGAAGGGTTTCGTACCAGCTTATACCTCAACACCAGCTGCCATATACGAGGATATAAGCGAAGCTGAGAGCCCCAGCAATTCGGAGAGTGATGATGGGGAAGACATCAAAATGGAGACAATAACCAAAGAAGATGAAGGGAGTGAAGATGGCGAAGATGGTGAACAGGACAACTCCATCCAAGAAAAGGCAGGAGATGATGGCGAACAGGGCCCGAATGAAACTGCGAACTCCCTCGAAGGCACTCAGGAGCATAACACTCATCTCGCTGAGATAAAAAATTTACTGAGTGCCTTCATAGAGAAGAAGCGAGCAAGGAAGGTAGAGTTGGAGGACCAGTTAAAGGAGAACAAGCTGGAAATTCAAAGGTTGCTCCGTGACAACAAAACAAAGCAGAGGGAGATTGACGATCTGGATCGGGCCATTACGATAGGTGTGGATAAACTGACATAGTGGACTGAGTGATATTCAAACATTTCTTCGGTGCCTATTCATGGATACATGTTTTACATTTTTTCTGACCTAGGGCGAGTTATACGAGACAAGTTCAACAACTGTTCAAGTGAACCGAGTTCGGTTGCTAAGGAACTAGAAATTTGATTGGCTAATCCCTAACAGCTAAACTTGGTTCACTTGAATCGTTGTTGAACTTGTCCTGTACAATTGGCCCAGTGAATTTAGTGATATTCAAACATTACTTTGGTGTATATTCATGTACATATTTTTATATAATATTCTTTTATACCATACCTATTTATACAATTTTTTATTATTAGCTTTTGCATATATAAAAAATAAATGAAAACTCAAAGTATCTCTATTGTTTTATTATTATTTCTAGTCTTTTATCTGTTTGGGAGCCACGTTCATTACTGAAATATGTTTTAGATAATCACAGTGTGAATTAATAAGGATCAATTTATGCACCATTGCGATAATCATAGTTTTTATTACTGGCACTGTCTCAATCATAAATGTACAGTAAAATTTGATTTTATGAGACAGTGACCAATAATTAGGACTATCATTATGGCAATAGCGCATAAATTGGTCCAATTATTTTTATAAACTCACCAAAATCAAAGTTATCCTTTAACAGCCATAAAACTGAACACTCACTTAAAAAGCACTATCTGATCAAAACAGCACTGAATTCAATTCCTTCTTGTGAACACTTAACCATTTTCTTTTTTCATAAAACTATTATCACTTAAAATGTTTGAAGAATACCTTCACCTCACACAGAAGCATAAGTTTTGCTGATTATGCAGAAATTTGCAAACAGAGTCCCTGTCTGAAAAACAGTGCATTTTTTGTAGATCTTCAACCAAAATACACTGTTTTCTACACAACTACACAAAACTTCAAAACTATTTACTTGAAAAACGAATTTTTTGATTTTCAAATAAACAAAATACAAGTTTGAAACCACAGAGCAGATAGCCCCATTCTTCTTCTTTATAATTTTAGTTTGGTTTGACAGACTGTAAAATTCGTAGTACACTGGTAGTACGAATAATACAGACATGTAGCACAGGAAGCGACATCTAGAGCCATTTGGTTGAACTGATATATAGTATATCAGGTATATAGTAGTACTGTATTTTTATTTTTTATTCTGTAATAATTGAATAACTAAAGAAGAATATAATTTTAATTGAATCAAAAAATAATAATGAATTTGGGAAATGTTCGGGTACAGCATAATTTATATCTGTTTATAATTTTGATAGTGGAGTAAATAATCAAGTAATTCAAATATGCAATAAAAATTTATTCAGGAAATTTAAAATTACAATTGTTACACACCATGCAGCATCTTGTTAGACACACTATGCCTAATTGTCTTCCACAGTCATGGCAGGAGATACAGCGTTCATGCACACTATCCACTGTTCCAGAGTAGTGGTTTGAAACTTGCTGGCACTCTATATTCGAATTCACCTCTGCCGCAAAGTCGTAAAAACACACAATACACATTTTTCTCTCTTTTTCTGAGATAGTGGTAAAGTAGTGTTCTGTAATGCACATACTTTGGTATACACTTGTGGTCACGAATTCCATACTTCCAATAATTTGGATATCTTCCATTTTATCATCGACTTCTTCCATATCACAAATAATTTCATCGCACTCAGATTCAAAACCTAAGTCAACTTCGTCAACCTCCATAGTTGATAGATTAATCATACGAAAAAGCAATATCCTCAGATATATACAAAAGTGTAGAAATTCCATTTGGGGTATTAAGTAACCCTGCGTCGACAAATATCGATGACCTGCTTACTCGAAACTTTTAACATCTAGATGCTCACATTACTGATAAGTTGGTGTCTTTCAAGGTTAATGAGTACATGTGTGAATGATTTGTTTCCTGGAATTCGCTGTTGATATTTCCGCTTGCGAAACATATCTAGTTAGTTCAAAGAAATCTGTGATTGGTTCAATGGCTTCTCTCAAGGTTAGGGAGTCAGCACTATATGTTTCCTGAAATATGCTGATTAAGTATCCCCCACTCATACTTAATTTAGATATGCTGAGTATGTATTCCCCTTTCCACTAATTAGTTTTGGATATATAAAGAATGAAATAGCATTATAGTAAAAGTATGTCAACATATTCTACAAATATTTCAGTAATTGAAAGAATTTTGTGTTGTGTGTGTAGAAGAAAAGTTATTCGCTTTTTATCAAGTAATTATTGGTCCAGCCAACCAAAACTCAGAATCGGGTTTTGTTCATTCTGTTTGGATACCAGGCCGCTAATAATTTATACCAGGTTCCTAGTCGACCCCCGAGGAATACTGAACTCACCAGTTAGGGATTTGTTGAAGCATGGAGAACTGGGATGAGGACAGCTATATCACCACCTATGTACCTGACTTGTTGAGCAGGGATATCGTCAGGTGCCCACCCATTGGCGCAAGTAGGATGGAGAAAACCAGATTCACAAGAGAGGAGATGCTCCGTTACAGCAGGCTGGAGGCGGAAAAAAACCAACAAGTTGGGGTCGCCAATGAGGTGGAAAGCTGGAATGAGGATAACTACACCAGCTACATACCTGACTTGAACAGGGATATCATCAGGTACCCACCCATTGGCGCAAGTAGGACGGAGAAAAGCAGATTTACAAGGGAGGAGAGGCTCCGTCACAGCATGCTGGAGGTGGAAAGAAACCAACAAGTTGGAGACAACAATAAGGTGGAGAGCTGGAATGAGGACAACTACACCAGCTACATACCTGACTTGAACAGGGATATCGTCAGGTGCCCACCCATTGGCGCAAGTAGGACGGAGAAGAGAAGGTTCAGAAGGCAGGAAAGGCTCCGTCATAGTCAACTAGGGGAGAAAAGTGATTAGTCACATGCCCACCCAGGAACATAGAACTCACAGAAGAGCAGGTTATGCAAGGGATCCGACACTCAGAGGGATTAATTATATACCTATATACAGATAAATAAATAATTTTCGGATATTTATGCTTTCTTTTCCCCTTCCATCCTGCCTTTTTCATTTATCACTATAATGAATGGATTTTCAACTTTAGTTCATGTGAACCATTCAACATGTTCACAAATCTTATAATTTTACAAGCTATTTGGCATGGTGTTCTACTCATACACCAACCCAGTGAAGTTGGAGAAATTTTCATTTGCTTCGATAGCAATGGTACGTGGAATGAAACTTGGCCATCTAAGTGGGTGAAAATGATACCACTTGAAATTAATAATGTACGAATCGTCAAAACTTCAGTACCCACCAATAGTACAAAGTATAAGTTATTAATAAGAAAACATAATTCCACTGAACAAACGGACATAATCGAGCTATATCCCTCCCCACCATCAGCTAATATAAAAGATGATTCAGAGTCTAGAACAGTTCACTCTTTAATTTACTACATAGCTGTGTGCTCCTCAGTGATCCTTCTTTCTTCATTGGTGGAAATATTTCAGAAAATATGGATAGTGTTCAGTGCATAATTGATCTTATAACCAAACATGAGAAGCACCTCAAACCCTTATACGAGTTCACTGAAGAAGAACTGCGGCAATTTCCGTTACAATATTTGATTCGAAAAGCTAGGTCTTGGGAACTTCTTTCAGCATGGCACAAACTACCAGATGAGTATACGGACAAGTTTGAACTACAGGTTCAGCTACCTTGCTTCATTCATCATAATCGACCTGAGTGGGAGGAACATGTAGATGGCCCGCCACCTCCACAATCAAGATGTTATTCATGCTTACGTAGTTTGAAATGATATGTATTAGGGTTTTTAAATAAAAAACATCATTCAATATCTTTGTTTTATTTACCAATTAAATATCCAAAATTTATTCATCTATTAAATTTTCTGACATTAATAGTAAGAGATCCAACACTGCGTCTTCATCTTTAGGACTCAACTTATAGTGACCCCACGCCAATGTTTGTACATTATTGGGTAAAACAAATCTTTTGTCATCATTAGATGATAACGCAATTTTGTTTCTCAGCTCCGTGTAAATGGTGTGTAAATAAGAAGTAAAAATATACATTTTTCGTAAGATAGAGCCACCTCTTTCAACAATTCGAATGTAATCTGAAATTTGGAGTGCATTCTCTATTACATTTTTAGAAACTCCTTTGGCTTTTTTCATGACTTCTGTTGTCTTAACACAGTATGCCTTCGCGCCTGTACCATAAAAACATTCTATTGGTGATCCATAAAATTCGTCTTTCATCTTGCCGACAACTGACACTGTTTTGGGAATTTTGTGGATATTGTCAATTTTGAAATTAGAAGTGTCAAATAATTCAATATTTTCCCTAATATCATCGTATACATTTTCCGTGAATATCTCCAAGATCAATGAATCGGTATCTGTGTAACAGAGGTTTGCTTTGTCACCATATTTTGTTTTGATGTAGCCATACAAAAAATCATAAATGACCGTT
Source organism: Chrysolina haemoptera (assembly GCA_958298965.1). Taxonomy (NCBI): domain Eukaryota; kingdom Metazoa; phylum Arthropoda; class Insecta; order Coleoptera; family Chrysomelidae; genus Chrysolina; species Chrysolina haemoptera. The sequence goes on along the minus strand of OY282585.1, from coordinate 6,842,646 downwards.
TTTGAAATATCCAAAATTGAAAACCCTACATAAAGTGGCTTGTCATAGGTAACTGTCAATTTCTCCATTTGAATGGCTACTAAGTTCTCATCAAATACTGAACATGATTTAAAATGAGGTTTTGATATGAATCCCTCAGCTCCCACAGAACCTGGCATATTTTCCCAGTGACTGCATAGTTTAATGTCTTGTCTCTTGTCCACGTTTTCCATGGTTTTTCCAAAAATTGAGTTTATGATGAATTTAAAGAGGTCACGTTCAAATTCATTCCTGGCAGAATTCCTGAGATTCGTATTCAAATCAATATATTGCTTCAACCATGCTGATTGCGTGAACTCCAAAACTCTATGAATCCTCGTCAATTTCAATCCATATTTCAAGCATTGTTTCAAATTTCTATAGTGTATAATATATCTTTCCTTGCTCATCAAATTTGGAGTCAACTTGGAATACTTGCTTCCTGGAGGCTTAATATTCTCCGGGCAAAAAGGAAGGTCATTATGGTCATCATGTAAGTGTGGTGGATATTCCAAATCAACTTCCAATACATATCCTTTCGACAATGTGTCTCCAATTTCAAAGATGTCTAAGTTTTCTTGCTCATACCGCTCAAGCCATCTGAAATCTCGCATTGGAAGGTATTCACTCATAGCAGCTCCATACAAATTGGTTGCATCGAGATACAAAATATATGAGTTAGGTTTGGAAGCATCATAAGATGATATAAATGGGTTATTAGCTATAGCCTTCCTTTTACTGCACTGACTTACTCCGCCACGAATCCCTTTCTTGAAAAAGTGAACCATATCTATATCAGTTAGGAGCTCTAATTCTACTTTGGTTAAACGCAACATTGCGTCCCAACTGAGTGAAGGAGCTGTTACATACTGGGCAGGATCAAGTTTATATTTGTCCAAGCACACCTCCCGAAAATTTTCGAAGACATCTGCCAAAAGTAGAACATCTGATTTCAGGTAAACATCGGAGTATTCTCCTAGAGTTGAACATCCGAATTCCTGCCATACTTCACAAGCTCGTTTATAGTTTTCTTCGGAAATTTCTTTACTACTCAGAATATCGAAGAATTCAGATTGAGTTGGTAATGTAGGTTGATTCAATTTTTCATATGAGTCAACATATGAATATGGAAAAACACCTTTGCGTCTTATCATATTAAATTTCCTATGGTCTGGAAAATATTTCCTCACCTCCCGACATTGAGACGGCTCCAGTGTTTTACTCAGATTATCTAGTGATTTTGATAAGAAGCGGAAAGAGTCAACAAATCTCAAGGTGATGAATTTGTCTCTAATTTTCGGGTTTTCTGATTTTTCAACCAAGTATGTTTTGGAGAATGAAATATACTTCTCTTTATTTTGGGCAATCACTGAGATATTCTCTTTATTCGAAGCCAATTTTTTTATGAAGAGATGACAGTCATAATTTGTTAAGTTATGGAAAAAGACAGGAATGAAATTGTATAAATAGGTATGGTATAAAAGAATATTATATAAAAATATGTACATGAATATACACCAAAGTAATGTTTGAATATCACTAAATTCACTGGGCCAATTGTACAGGACAAGTTCAACAACGATTCAAGTGAACCAAGTTTAGCTGTTAGGGATTAGCCAATCAAATTTCTAGTTCCTTAGCAACCGAACTCGGTTCACTTGAACAGTTGTTGAACTTGTCTCGTATAACTCGCCCTAGGTCAGAAAAAATGTAAAACATGTATCCATGAATAGGCACCGAAGAAATGTTTGAATATCACTCAGTCCACTATGTCAGTTTATCCACACCTATCGTAATGGCCCGATCCAGATCGTCAATCTCCCTCTGCTTTGTTTTGTTGTCACGGAGCAACCTTTGAATTTCCAGCTTGTTCTCCTTTAACTGGTCCTCCAACTCTACCTTCCTTGCTCGCTTCTTCTCTATGAAGGCACTCAGTAAATTTTTTATCTCAGCGAGATGAGTGTTATGCTCCTGAGTGCCTTCGAGGGAGTTCGCAGTTTCATTCGGGCCCTGTTCGCCATCATCTCCTGCCTTTTCTTGGATGGAGTTGTCCTGTTCACCATCTTCGCCATCTTCACTCCCTTCATCTTCTTAGGTTATTGTCGCATTTTAAGAAGCTTCCGAGTGATGGGGGCTTCCGCTTAGTGAAAAATACATCAACTTCTAGTATTGGCAGTGATATTGAAATATTGGACGGAACCTTTTCGAACTTGAGGCCGATTAATGCTGCGAGGAAGGGTTTCGTACCAGCTTATACCTCAACACCAGCTGCCATATACGAGGATATAAGCGAAGCTGAGAGCCCCAGCAATTCGGAGAGTGATGATGGGGAAGACATCAAAATGGAGACAATAACCAAAGAAGATGAAGGGAGTGAAGATGGCGAAGATGGTGAACAGGACAACTCCATCCAAGAAAAGGCAGGAGATGATGGCGAACAGGGCCCGAATGAAACTGCGAACTCCCTCGAAGGCACTCAGGAGCATAACACTCATCTCGCTGAGATAAAAAATTTACTGAGTGCCTTCATAGAGAAGAAGCGAGCAAGGAAGGTAGAGTTGGAGGACCAGTTAAAGGAGAACAAGCTGGAAATTCAAAGGTTGCTCCGTGACAACAAAACAAAGCAGAGGGAGATTGACGATCTGGATCGGGCCATTACGATAGGTGTGGATAAACTGACATAGTGGACTGAGTGATATTCAAACATTTCTTCGGTGCCTATTCATGGATACATGTTTTACATTTTTTCTGACCTAGGGCGAGTTATACGAGACAAGTTCAACAACTGTTCAAGTGAACCGAGTTCGGTTGCTAAGGAACTAGAAATTTGATTGGCTAATCCCTAACAGCTAAACTTGGTTCACTTGAATCGTTGTTGAACTTGTCCTGTACAATTGGCCCAGTGAATTTAGTGATATTCAAACATTACTTTGGTGTATATTCATGTACATATTTTTATATAATATTCTTTTATACCATACCTATTTATACAATTTCATTCCTGTCTTTTTCCATAACTTAACAAATTATGACTGTCATCTCTTCATAAAAAAATTGGCTTCGAATAAAGAGAATATCTCAGTGATTGCCCAAAATAAAGAGAAGTATATTTCATTCTCCAAAACATACTTGGTTGAAAAATCAGAAAACCCGAAAATTAGAGACAAATTCATCACCTTGAGATTTGTTGACTCTTTCCGCTTCTTATCAAAATCACTAGATAATCTGAGTAAAACACTGGAGCCGTCTCAATGTCGGGAGGTGAGGAAATATTTTCCAGACCATAGGAAATTTAATATGATAAGACGCAAAGGTGTTTTTCCATATTCATATGTTGACTCATATGAAAAATTGAATCAACCTACATTACCAACTCAATCTGAATTCTTCGATATTCTGAGTAGTAAAGAAATTTCCGAAGAAAACTATAAACGAGCTTGTGAAGTATGGCAGGAATTCGGATGTTCAACTCTAGGAGAATACTCCGATGTTTACCTGAAATCAGATGTTCTACTTTTGGCAAATGTCTTCGAAAATTTTCGGGAGGTGTGCTTGGACAAATATAAACTTGATCCTGCCCAGTATGTAACAGCTCCTTCACTCAGTTGGGACGCAATGTTGCGTTTAACCAAATTAGAATTAGAGCTCCTAACTGATATAGATATGGTTCACTTTTTCAAGAAAGGGATTCGTGGCGGAGTAAGTCAGTGCAGTAAAAGGAAGGCTATAGCTAATAACCCATTTATATCATCTTATGATGCTTCCAAACCTAACTCATATATTTTGTATCTCGATGCAACCAATTTGTATGGAGCTGCTATGAGTGAATACCTTCCAATGCGAGATTTCAGATGGCTTGAGCGGTATGAGCAAGAAAACTTAGACATCTTTGAAATTGGAGACACATTGTCGAAAGGATATGTATTGGAAGTTGATTTGGAATATCCACCACACTTACATGATGACCATAATGACCTTCCTTTTTGCCCGGAGAATATTAAGCCTCCAGGAAGCAAGTATTCCAAGTTGACTCCAAATTTGATGAGCAAGGAAAGATATATTATACACTATAGAAATTTGAAACAATGCTTGAAATATGGATTGAAATTGACGAGGATTCATAGAGTTTTGGAGTTCACGCAATCAGCATGGTTGAAGCAATATATTGATTTGAATACGAATCTCAGGAATTCTGCCAGGAATGAATTTGAACGTGACCTCTTTAAATTCATCATAAACTCAATTTTTGGAAAAACCATGGAAAACGTGGACAAGAGACAAGACATTAAACTATGCAGTCACTGGGAAAATATGCCAGGTTCTGTGGGAGCTGAGGGATTCATATCAAAACCTCATTTTAAATCATGTTCAGTATTTGATGAGAACTTAGTAGCCATTCAAATGGAGAAATTGACAGTTACCTATGACAAGCCACTTTATGTAGGGTTTTCAATTTTGGATATTTCAAAAACGGTCATTTATGATTTTTTGTATGGCTACATCAAAACAAAATATGGTGACAAAGCAAACCTCTGTTACACAGATACCGATTCATTGATCTTGGAGATATTCACGGAAAATGTATACGATGATATTAGGGAAAATATTGAATTATTTGACACTTCTAATTTCAAAATTGACAATATCCACAAAATTCCCAAAACAGTGTCAGTTGTCGGCAAGATGAAAGACGAATTTTATGGATCACCAATAGAATGTTTTTATGGTACAGGCGCGAAGGCATACTGTGTTAAGACAACAGAAGTCATGAAAAAAGCCAAAGGAGTTTCTAAAAATGTAATAGAGAATGCACTCCAAATTTCAGATTACATTCGAATTGTTGAAAGAGGTGGCTCTATCTTACGAAAAATGTATATTTTTACTTCTTATTTACACACCATTTACACGGAGCTGAGAAACAAAATTGCGTTATCATCTAATGATGACAAAAGATTTGTTTTACCCAATAATGTACAAACATTGGCGTGGGGTCACTATAAGTTGAGTCCTAAAGATGAAGACGCAGTGTTGGATCTCTTACTATTAATGTCAGAAAATTTAATAGATGAATAAATTTTGGATATTTAATTGGTAAATAAAACAAAGATATTGAATGATGTTTTTTATTTAAAAACCCTAATACATATCATTTCAAACTACGTAAGCATGAATAACATCTTGATTGTGGAGGTGGCGGGCCATCTACATGTTCCTCCCACTCAGGTCGATTATGATGAATGAAGCAAGGTAGCTGAACCTGTAGTTCAAACTTGTCCGTATACTCATCTGGTAGTTTGTGCCATGCTGAAAGAAGTTCCCAAGACCTAGCTTTTCGAATCAAATATTGTAACGGAAATTGCCGCAGTTCTTCTTCAGTGAACTCGTATAAGGGTTTGAGGTGCTTCTCATGTTTGGTTATAAGATCAATTATGCACTGAACACTATCCATATTTTCTGAAATATTTCCACCAATGAAGAAAGAAGGATCACTGAGGAGCACACAGCTATGTAGTAAATTAAAGAGTGAACTGTTCTAGACTCTGAATCATCTTTTATATTAGCTGATGGTGGGGAGGGATATAGCTCGATTATGTCCGTTTGTTCAGTGGAATTATGTTTTCTTATTAATAACTTATACTTTGTACTATTGGTGGGTACTGAAGTTTTGACGATTCGTACATTATTAATTTCAAGTGGTATCATTTTCACCCACTTAGATGGCCAAGTTTCATTCCACGTACCATTGCTATCGAAGCAAATGAAAATTTCTCCAACTTCACTGGGTTGGTGTATGAGTAGAACACCATGCCAAATAGCTTGTAAAATTATAAGATTTGTGAACATGTTGAATGGTTCACATGAACTAAAGTTGAAAATCCATTCATTATAGTGATAAATGAAAAAGGCAGGATGGAAGGGGAAAAGAAAGCATAAATATCCGAAAATTATTTATTTATCTGTATATAGGTATATAATTAATCCCTCTGAGTGTCGGATCCCTTGCATAACCTGCTCTTCTGTGAGTTCTATGTTCCTGGGTGGGCATGTGACTAATCACTTTTCTCCCCTAGTTGACTATGACGGAGCCTTTCCTGCCTTCTGAACCTTCTCTTCTCCGTCCTACTTGCGCCAATGGGTGGGCACCTGACGATATCCCTGTTCAAGTCAGGTATGTAGCTGGTGTAGTTGTCCTCATTCCAGCTCTCCACCTTATTGTTGTCTCCAACTTGTTGGTTTCTTTCCACCTCCAGCATGCTGTGACGGAGCCTCTCCTCCCTTGTAAATCTGCTTTTCTCCGTCCTACTTGCGCCAATGGGTGGGTACCTGATGATATCCCTGTTCAAGTCAGGTATGTAGCTGGTGTAGTTATCCTCATTCCAGCTTTCCACCTCATTGGCGACCCCAACTTGTTGGTTTTTTTCCGCCTCCAGCCTGCTGTAACGGAGCATCTCCTCTCTTGTGAATCTGGTTTTCTCCATCCTACTTGCGCCAATGGGTGGGCACCTGACGATATCCCTGCTCAACAAGTCAGGTACATAGGTGGTGATATAGCTGTCCTCATCCCAGTTCTCCATGCTTCAACAAATCCCTAACTGGTGAGTTCAGTATTCCTCGGGGGTCGACTAGGAACCTGGTATAAATTATTAGCGGCCTGGTATCCAAACAGAATGAACAAAACCCGATTCTGAGTTTTGGTTGGCTGGACCAATAATTACTTGATAAAAAGCGAATAACTTTTCTTCTACACACACAACACAAAATTCTTTCAATTACTGAAATATTTGTAGAATATGTTGACATACTTTTACTATAATGCTATTTCATTCTTTATATATCCAAAACTAATTAGTGGAAAGGGGAATACATACTCAGCATATCTAAATTAAGTATGAGTGGGGGATACTTAATCAGCATATTTCAGGAAACATATAGTGCTGACTCCCTAACCTTGAGAGAAGCCATTGAACCAATCACAGATTTCTTTGAACTAACTAGATATGTTTCGCAAGCGGAAATATCAACAGCGAATTCCAGGAAACAAATCATTCACACATGTACTCATTAACCTTGAAAGACACCAACTTATCAGTAATGTGAGCATCTAGATGTTAAAAGTTTCGAGTAAGCAGGTCATCGATATTTGTCGACGCAGGGTTACTTAATACCCCAAATGGAATTTCTACACTTTTGTATATATCTGAGGATATTGCTTTTTCGTATGATTAATCTATCAACTATGGAGGTTGACGAAGTTGACTTAGGTTTTGAATCTGAGTGCGATGAAATTATTTGTGATATGGAAGAAGTCGATGATAAAATGGAAGATATCCAAATTATTGGAAGTATGGAATTCGTGACCACAAGTGTATACCAAAGTATGTGCATTACAGAACACTACTTTACCACTATCTCAGAAAAAGAGAGAAAAATGTGTATTGTGTGTTTTTACGACTTTGCGGCAGAGGTGAATTCGAATATAGAGTGCCAGCAAGTTTCAAACCACTACTCTGGAACAGTGGATAGTGTGCATGAACGCTGTATCTCCTGCCATGACTGTGGAAGACAATTAGGCATAGTGTGTCTAACAAGATGCTGCATGGTGTGTAACAATTGTAATTTTAAATTTCCTGAATAAATTTTTATTGCATATTTGAATTACTTGATTATTTACTCCACTATCAAAATTATAAACAGATATAAATTATGCTGTACCCGAACATTTCCCAAATTCATTATTATTTTTTGATTCAATTAAAATTATATTCTTCTTTAGTTATTCAATTATTACAGAATAAAAAATAAAAATACAGTACTACTATATACCTGATATACTATATATCAGTTCAACCAAATGGCTCTAGATGTCGCTTCCTGTGCTACATGTCTGTATTATTCGTACTACCAGTGTACTACGAATTTTACAGTCTGTCAAACCAAACTAAAATTATAAAGAAGAAGAATGGGGCTATCTGCTCTGTGGTTTCAAACTTGTATTTTGTTTATTTGAAAATCAAAAAATTCGTTTTTCAAGTAAATAGTTTTGAAGTTTTGTGTAGTTGTGTAGAAAACAGTGTATTTTGGTTGAAGATCTACAAAAAATGCACTGTTTTTCAGACAGGGACTCTGTTTGCAAATTTCTGCATAATCAGCAAAACTTATGCTTCTGTGTGAGGTGAAGGTATTCTTCAAACATTTTAAGTGATAATAGTTTTATGAAAAAAGAAAATGGTTAAGTGTTCACAAGAAGGAATTGAATTCAGTGCTGTTTTGATCAGATAGTGCTTTTTAAGTGAGTGTTCAGTTTTATGGCTGTTAAAGGATAACTTTGATTTTGGTGAGTTTATAAAAATAATTGGACCAATTTATGCGCTATTGCCATAATGATAGTCCTAATTATTGGTCACTGTCTCATAAAATCAAATTTTACTGTACATTTATGATTGAGACAGTGCCAGTAATAAAAACTATGATTATCGCAATGGTGCATAAATTGATCCTTATTAATTCACACTGTGATTATCTAAAACATATTTCAGTAATGAACGTGGCTCCCAAACAGATAAAAGACTAGAAATAATAATAAAACAATAGAGATACTTTGAGTTTTCATTTATTTTTTATATATGCAAAAGCTAATAATAAAAAATTGTATAAATAGGTATGGTATAAAAGAATATTATATAAAAATATGTACATGAATATACACCAAAGTAATGTTTGAATATCACTAAATTCACTGGGCCAATTGTACAGGACAAGTTCAACAACGATTCAAGTGAACCAAGTTTAGCTGTTAGGGATTAGCCAATCAAATTTCTAGTTCCTTAGCAACCGAACTCGGTTCACTTGAACAGTTGTTGAACTTGTCTCGTATAACTCGCCCTAGGTCAGAAAAAATGTAAAACATGTATCCATGAATAGGCACCGAAGAAATGTTTGAATATCACTCAGTCCACTATGTCAGTTTATCCACACCTATCGTAATGGCCCGATCCAGATCGTCAATCTCCCTCTGCTTTGTTTTGTTGTCACGGAGCAACCTTTGAATTTCCAGCTTGTTCTCCTTTAACTGGTCCTCCAACTCTACCTTCCTTGCTCGCTTCTTCTCTATGAAGGCACTCAGTAAATTTTTTATCTCAGCGAGATGAGTGTTATGCTCCTGAGTGCCTTCGAGGGAGTTCGCAGTTTCATTCGGGCCCTGTTCGCCATCATCTCCTGCCTTTTCTTGGATGGAGTTGTCCTGTTCACCATCTTCGCCATCTTCACTCCCTTCATCTTCTTTGGTTATTGTCTCCATTTTGATGTCTTCCCCATCATCACTCTCCGAATTGCTGGGGCTCTCAGCTTCGCTTATATCCTCGTATATGGCAGCTGGTGTTGAGGTATAAGCTGGTACGAAACCCTTCCTCGCAGCATTAATCGGCCTCAAGTTCGAAAAGGTTCCGTCCAATATTTCAATATCACTGCCAATACTAGAAGTTGATGTATTTTTCACTAAGCGGAAGCCCCCATCACTCGGAAGCTTCTTAAAATGCGACAATAACCTAAGCTTCTTCACTGGTGCTAACTGACTTTTGCTTCCAACTCGCGATTTCATTTTGTAAGTATAGTGGATTATTAATTCGCTTCACTAAAAAAGTTTTACTAATAATCGAAGACAGTGAGTTTGGCTTTACATATTCCTATCCCCTCATAATCCCATTTTCATGAAGCATCTTCAAAATGAATTTGCTTCTGCCTTTAAGTTTTCAACCAATAGAAACACTCCTTCACTCCCCCCAGAGCAGTAAGTAAATGTCTACATTAGTAGAAGGGCTTTCTCAAATTTTCCCATGAAATATTTGCCACAAAATTCTGAATAAACATTTTTTCCATAAAATTATGTTTCTCATAGGTTTCTGCAACAAAGCAACTTGCAATCTGAGACCATCTTCAAATTTCAATATCCTACAATGAAAGAAGAGACATGCTCTCAAAATAAAATCATGTTTATGTTATTTGATAAAAATTTATGCAAGTCTGCAGATTATTTATCACTCTGTCTGAATATTTGAAACATGGGAATCAAAAAATGCGGAATTTTGTCACTAGACACTTGGGTGTTGAATTATATAACTTATGAAAATTATTCAAGAGGTATTTCATTATGGTTATCATTTACAGGGTGTACCTAATAATTATTAAAACATATTTTTGAAAGTAATGGTAATATGAAAGTTTTATTTCAGTAATCCCTTAAGGGTGTCTCATGATTATTAATATATAATTCTGAAGCTACTGGTGATATAAAAGTTTCATTATAGTAATCGCATACAGGGTACCTCATGATTATTAAGATTTATTTCTGAAGCTACTGGTGATATAAAAGTTTCATTATAGTAATCGCATACAGGGTACCTCATGATTATTAAGATTTATTTCTGAAACTAATGGTACTATAAAAGCTCCATTTTAGTAATCGCATACAGGGTTGCCTCATGATTATTTAAGATTTATTTCTGAAACTAATGGTAGTGTGAAAATTACAGGTTGTCACACGATTATTAAAATTTCTGAAACTAATGGTAGTATAAAAGTTTCATTGAGAGGGGCTCATTTGAAAAATTTGATTTTTATCTTTATATCAAATTATCAATATTCTGGATATCTGTCATGTATTGACCTTGAAAACGGTCATTGAACCTGTATTACATTTTTCTAACTTGTTGAGACTTGTAACCGGACGTTATCAAATTCCAGGAAATCTCACACGTGCACTGTGACCTTTGAACTTGAATCCTTTTGCTCTCTCATAGGGTTTGACCTTGAATCCAAAAGCTCTCTCATAGGTTTTGACCTTGAATCCAAAAGCTCTCTCATAGGTTTTGACCTTGAATCCAAAAGCTCTCTCATTTCTTATCTACTAACAAAAATCCTCGTTTGTAATCAATCAATTATTTTGACAGTTGTGACGTCACTACTTGCGAAGTCTATGCGTTCTATGCGTAATATAGAAAATATTAAGTGTATGCTGTTTCTATTCGAACCTAGCAACCAACTAAATAAAGTTACCAAAAAGTGTCAAGAACAGCGTTCAGTTTGAGTGATTCTCCGAAAATGGGCCATCATCATCATTTTTTCCTGAAATCAGTGGTAATTTATAAAGTATCACCCTTTCATCTGAAGGCTATGCCGTCTCTTCGTATCGCGAATACCATGAGACGAATTAAGGAGGAATTTCTATATGTGGTTCCACGTAAGTATAACAATAGTCTTCATTTGTAGGTTCTAACTTTTTTCTCTCATATTTGCTTCTTTACAATATGTAGTAGGATATGCTTGATTGTAACTTCAAATTCAAACTGAGTACTTCATGCTTCAACCTGACCATGTTTCTTCAGAAACGTTGGGTATCGTACTTCACGGACATGCCCTTGCACATGTGGATAGCTCAGCAGAACAATAATTATAAGTTTCGGTTTAAGTCAAATCTGATGTAATGTTAGTAATGTTAAAATCATAATCGATACACAATGTGAACATTACCGTAGAAAAACAATCGTTTATTTATGTCTTCTACCGTAGCGCAACTTCAGTTGAGGTATTCATGCGTATTCCAAGATTCAGTAAGAAGCGACTATAGGCCTACCCATGCAACTTGTGAGCATGCTCAGTAGATTCCAAATATGGACAAATTTGGCAGCTCTACGGCTGCTCTCTCTGAATTTCGGATGAATAGTCATTATATTGTAACAATTTTCTATTTTTATTATGTCTAGGTACGGTTAGTCAGGTCAGGTATGGTGAGCTAGTAATTTACGCATTTTCAACTCGGTTTGCCTACTTGTTTTATCGTCTCAACACCCCACCACCCTGCCATTAAGGCCGATTCAGATACATGAGGGCCCACCCTGCGTTTTTGACCCTGCATGAAAAATGCATACCCATCGACGTTCACACTTGTGTCTGTTGGCGTGCGTAAATTTCGCATGAAGCACGCATGGAATTAGAACATGTTCTAGTTCACATAATGAAAGATACAGATCTAGAAAAAAATATGACCATGTGATAGAAACGCAAGTGAAAGGCACGTGAATGGTCTTGCAGTATTCAGGCACATGGGTCGAAAATGCCTATGCTTGTACATTGCGCGTGCTTCAGAAACCCGGCGTGGGCAACCATTTATCTGAATCGGCCTTTAAATGATCCGCTTGTTGAATTCATTATTTTAATTCTAGTTTAGGGCATACTCACTAGATAGTTGCCGATTGTGATTCAGAATACTCATTTTAACATGAAAATAGCCATAGGTACCATCATTCCAAATTGTAATAAAATAATATTGAATATTACTTGCCTTCTGCAGCTTCATAAGTGTCAGATATTGGATACATTTTAAGCAAAATAAAAGAGGAAATAGAGGCAAAAGGCCTCTGAATATATATAAAAATTATAGTTATTTTGATATTGAACACTGATGTGACGTTTTCAGAATCATGCTTAAGCAAACAAAATTTTGACCCTTTCGTTACAATAACATTCAAGTCTAACATTATTAACGTTACAGCAGTGTGAACATTTTTTTCTAATCACTAGCGAATGTACATAAACATTGCATAAGTGTTGTTGATTATTTCCTTTATCTCAAGAGATGAAATGTAAATAAATATTCTGCCAGATGTGATTGAAAAATTAACAAATTCTGTGAAGAAAAAATATTAGTTCAGGTCTACTTCCCAGATGGAATGTTAATGTAACATGAACTACTTGAACATAAATTTTTCGCCAAGGGGCACGCACCTTTTGATGTATTTTTTATGATTTCCTTCTTCTAATTCTATTGTGAACTGAACTTTTGGGTGAAAACTATTCAGAGGGTTTAGAAAATTCTGAAGTTTTTCTCTTCCGACTGTTGATAGGGGTCTCGGACTCTCTCTTCTTCTCGAAAAAAGTAGGGAAAACTTCGACAGTGAAAATAAAATCGACAAAATTCGTAAAAAAATTTAAAAATATTATACGAATTTAGTAAGTTATGGGGTACGTACCGAGATTCTGGGTACCTAGCTCACCTATTGAAATCAGGGATTCATTAAACTCAAGTTTTCGAAAATTTGATATTTGACTACATAGTTATAGCTTGTGACACAATTGATTAATATACCCGGTGGATTAAAAAATTGTCCACATTTTATTTTCTTTAATAATTTTTTATTTTGGCTGTTTTTTTTTTATTTTGAATATCTACAAAAATCTATACGATTCAAGCAATCTAGTAAAAATTGTGGCACACGCTAAGTATACATTTATATACAGGGCATTTAAAAAATATAACCTACTCTGACATTTGAGAGTAGGACATTATGAAGTAAATAATATTTTACTGTATTTTACTAACTCCAGTTTTGTTTATTTTGCATCCATATGTTTTTATTGATATCGCGTTTTGGCAGTTAATCAGATTAATACAAATAAGGTACTAGTTTTTCAAGAAAAATCAATTAGGTAGCTTCATTTACAAGTACTTGACATGTAACTACTTGACTCGACTTAAATTTCAAAAATAAATACTTGACTTGCGCTTGTCTTGATTTCAAGTCAAGTCAAGTAGTTATAAAATCGACTCAAGTAGTGAATCTCTGATTGAAATAAATAATTTAAAGAAATTCCAATGCCGAAAAGTACAACTTAAAGTAAACATAAAGAAATTAAGAAAGATTTGTATTTATCTATATGCGATAAAAAGAAGAAATTAAACTCCATCAACCCCATCATTTTGTTACATCATAAAATTTTATATGAGATAAAAATCTTGTCAGTACAATAATTCTTGATACAGGTAATTTTAGATTCAATTTATGAGAAGTACATAGGTATTTCTCTGATTTATTAATTCAATCAATGAACATTTTTGTTTATGTACAAATATTGTATAATTTTGAAATATGCAAGAATGGTTGTGTTCCTTCTGTAATTGTTGAGAAATCTCAAGAGGCTACTGTAAAATTATTGCCTGTGAAATCCAGATAACACTCTGAAAAATGTTTATCTAATTAAACGAATGGAGAGAAAAACGCCAGGTAATGATAATAAATGAAGAAGTCGTGCCATCGTATTTCTCATATTTGAAGAAGAAGTATGAAATTTTATTCATCAGTTCACCAGTGGAATAAAGTAACGCCGGCTCCACACATTGGGGCCAATGTTGGGGCCAACGTTGGCGCCAACCCTATTTCAGATTCTTTTTTTGTTTTGAGAACTCCAGAAATTATTTGCTGGACTGAATACCCACATTTTTCATCGAGCACAAATTAATCAGATGTAGTTCAATGTCCAGCGTGGCTTGTGCCGGGGAAGTAGTTGTTTTCTGTTAGATATTACAAATAAATCACATTTTTCATTTTTCAATTTTCATGGAGAATGTTCCCCTTTTCAAAAATAAATGCAGTTGGCCCGAAAATTGACCATGGATCCGGTGTAACGTCATTCTATTAGTGGAAAATTTATATGCTTCCTGAGTGTGTATGAAACTCCTTTTATAATGTGATTGTGGATAAATATTACTCTTCACTTTTTAGTTCAATAGTTTATGAATAAAAGCTTGTATTATAAATAAAAGTTCACGTTTATTTCAATGACTCAACCATTTATTCTATTCGCTTGGGAGCATTCAGATTCTTTTTTTGTTTTGAGAACTCCAGAAGTGAATTGCGGGACTGAATACCCACATTTTTCATCGAGCACAAATTAATCAGTTTGAATGAAGGGTGTAGGTTTTTATTCCTGGTATGAACGGACTTTACGCACGTCTGAATACAAAATTTTTATCTGTCTGCTCTCAATTCGGAGTTCATTCTGACTTGAATATTTTTTTTGTTTTTCAGTGAAAACTAATTAAACCACTCGACCAATAATCTGCAAACTCTCTCTGAGTGTTTGAGTGTTTGATCCCAGAGTTGATATCCGGTAATTAGTTTGTTATTTTCAGCTTTGGCTCTTGGCTGGCTTATTTATGATCAGGCGGAAAAGTTACACTTGGCGTATAAGCGAAAACAACCCGGAGATTACGATGACGAGGAATAATAATGAGTTGAGTTACAAAATAAAGAAGTTTGCGTGAAATAAATTCGAATAATAAGTTTGATGCGGAGTTTGAATTTTCAGTTCGGAGTGACGAACGCATTTCTTGCATGACTGTCTCTAATTATTATGATTGAGGATTTCTTATCAAATTGTAAACTTGGTGGGAATAAACAAACTGATGAATTTGTTATTTTTTCTGCACTAGTCAAAAAATTCACTTTTTTGTGTAGGTTTTATGCTATAAAATTATTCCATAATCAAAATACTGAAGAATTTTTAGGAATTTCTACGATTGAAGAGATAGTTTTCCGAAAAACATCTAGGTTGGCGACTTGGACGAAATTCTCCCATTGAATCGAAAACACTCTCTTCACTAACACTATTGTAAGTGCTTCATATGATCCAACAACAGCGCTCGTCAAGATATTAAATACATCTACTTTCATCAGATATTTGCCTCATATCCCTCCTGGTAGGATAATTGAAGGGTAATTTCACCGACGCCATTTTTTTTAAGTTCTGGTTTCCACGAAAAAGAAAATCCTGTATTGTTCAAAGAACATCGTGAGAGCCAAGGGAAAGTAGGTAGGAATTGGTGTTCTTCTTGAATTTCTCAAGGCTGTATGCCTCAGGGAACACTTCCCGAGGCAACGAGTTCCAAAGCTTTGCCGTTCTGTGGAAAAACAAGCCCTGGAAAGCAGATGTGAGGCATGACTCCAAAGTGACGGCATATGGATGTGAGGACTGAGCTCGACGGACCAATCTCGATGAGACCGCTAACGGTGGAACGATTGATGATATTTCGGAAGAGCATCGTCCATGAAAATATCTATAAAACATAGACGGATTGCCAATCTTTCTGCGATGTTCGAGAAATGCTCTCTTTTGGACCGAATCCATATATGGGAACAGTCTTCGCAAACAAGACGAATCTGTACCTCAAAAACCATAATCAGTTGATGAGAAGTAAAATACTTCTTGGCGCGAGAGTAAAAACCAAGCTTTTAAGAAACACTCTTGGCAATGGACCTCACATGGTTCTCCCATGAGAGGGTACTGCTGATGGTAATACCGAGCATTGAAATGGAAGATTTCATTGGTATAGATACTCCTTACAAAGTTATAAAGTTATACTGGCTACTGTGAGATCGGCCTTTCTAGAGAAAAGACATGCTTGAGTTTTATTCGCATTGAATTCCGCCAAATTGTTGGAACTCCAATCTAGAATTTTGTCTAAGTCCATAAATATTTCATTCACGATTCTTTCCCGTTCATTTCTGCATTCACAGGCTCTTATCGGAGCTTTGGAAGAGAAAGCGGTATGAAGGGTACTATCAGTGTTGGTGCTAGAATGGATACATGCGGAACACTAGCATTTGATCTCTGATGCCGGAAACCATGTTTTCAATCATTGATAATTCCTGAGCGTTTTAGATATTTCATGAGCTCGATGTTGATAGCTTTCTCCATGACCTCCGAAATAAAAGAAGTAGTGCGATAGGTGTATAGTTGCTGGGTAGGTTCTTTATCCCGTTTTTAGGGAAAGCTGCTCGATGATGTAGAAAAGGAGAAGAGAGTGGAGATAGGTTGTCATCGGAGTTCCCAAGTGTAGCACAAACTTTTATACTGTATGGATCATGATTGGTGGTGAGAAAAAGATCAAGTGTATTGTCATACTGGTTGTTGATATCAGAAATGTGTGTGGGTAGCTCGACCAGTTGTTCCAGACCATACGTGATAGCGAAGGCTTCAGCTTGACGACCTGCCTCGTCTGTTTTTTTGGAAAATTTGAGCTATGTAGAGTTGTGTACATTGAAATCTCCCATTATAATGACTTCAGCTGTTGGTTAGTTTTGCTGGATAAGGTCTAGTTTGAGTGATAAAAACTCAAATAGGTCACTATAGGATGGCTCATTAGGAGATAAGTAAAGGCAGCAGAGGAGTTTGGTCTGTTTGGTATCAGTCAGCTCGAACCACATTATATCAAAGTCTTTCGGCTCTAAACTCTCTCGTTGGCATTTCTCAGTAAACTTATTGAACAAATTTTAAAAAATCTGCCTCGGAGAGTTTCAAATTAGTGATCTTTAATTTAATTTTCAATAAATATTTAAAGACGTCACTCATATGCAAATTCCTCTAGAATTGTTGAAGTGCAAGCCTCATTCAGATACTCGGACTTGCGGAAATGAAAACGATCCAAAAGCGGATCTATATTATAACTGATTAAGCTTTACCCTAATTCGAGTTGGCTCTGGCTTTTGCGTTCACGTTTGTGTTAGGTCTTGGTCTTTTAATCTGCGATTGAGTACAGGTCGGTCACGCGATGAAAATTTGCGATGTTTGTGTTTTTGCCATAATCTGGGACGGTAATCGGATTCATAATTTAATTTTAGAATATTCCGGTTCAGCTCACGGCATTCGACTTTATAAATAGACACCCCGGATCTGAACTAAGCATGAATCCATTCAGAATTATTGTTCGACTTCGGCTATTAAACGAAGACAAATGGGAATTGTGTGAGGTAATGCGATGAAGTCAAAGGATATTACAATGGATTTCAAAGACCTTATGTCTTTGGCAGAACTCGAGTGTGTTATTGCAATTATTGAAACAAACCTATCTTGTTTTAGGGTGCGGAGTATCAGGTGCAAATGAATAGGGTGTAACTTCACACGGCTGGGAATCTGTTGAATGTATTCTCTTAACCGCTCCGAGTTTGTATGTATGAGGAATGCTCATATGGAACACATTTTGAAACTGAAATTGCTTCAGGAAAAAATTCAACTTTCCATTTGGTTGTGGCCGAAAAAGAGAAGTAGCTCATTCTGACAATCTAAATAATTTGAAAAACATGCCAAAATTGAAAACTGTATAATAATAATACATTTATTCCAATGGGACACACAGTTTATATTGTATGCAAAAATCACTAAACATTGCATTGATTTAACTGAACAATATTTTTTCTACAACTGTCGAAAAAGTCCACTTTCCTTGTATGGTTTGTGTGCGTAAAGTATTAATATAAAATATTTTACCATCGAATCAAAATCAAAATACATACAATTTTTTTATGATTGATTGTGAGAAAATTCCAAAAGTTTGCAAACTTGAAGTAGCATAGAATATATTATTTCATATCACGAATCAAGTTTGCAACCAATTCAAGTGTACGGAACATTTTTTTTTTAATAGAAAAGTTATGTTTGTCTTTGATATACTATAAGAAAAATTTCCAAAAGTTCTGCAAACTTGGTAGATATATTAGAAAAATATTCCGAACAGTTGTGCAGATATGCAACCTTTTACGTTGACGGGAACATACAATTTTTCAATTCGAGGTAATTTTTTTATCAAGTGGTCTCGAAATAATTCCAAAATTTTTGAAACTTTGTTGCAAGTTTCGAAAACATCTTTTCTGATGCAGTCACAAATTTGCAAACTTTTACACGATCCGGAACTTCATGCAGTTTGCAAAAATCTAATTTGTAAATTAACAATATTTTTCAAAATTACATGAAGTTCTTTCGCAATTATTTCGAAACCACTTTGATCCAAAAAATTACCAGGAATTATGAAAATATGCGTTCCGGTGCAAATCTACACAACAATTCGAAATATTTTTCCGATGTATCTGCCAAGTTTGCAGAACTTTTGGAATTTTCTCTTATGGTATATCAAAGAAAAACATTAAAGGTTGATAAAATAAATGTTCCGTGCACTTGAATCGGTTGCTTGATTCGTGATATAAAATAATATATTCAATACTACTCCAACTTTGCAGAACTTTTGGAATTTTTTCAACGGGTATACAGCAAAATTCAAGTTAAATGCCATTTTGACAACGTTGCGTACTTCGGAAGAGGTTGCAAACTGAGATTTATTCCTTTCTCGATGTACCATTCACCTGACCAAAGTTTGAAAACTTTTGGAATTATTGTTAAATTTTCGATTTTTCATGTCTATTTCTACTGGCCTATAATATGATTTTTGCTGTGTGAGCACCATATATGACTTCTTAAGGTGGACGTAAGCTCTTGACATTAAATTTATTTCGGAGACTTTATTTTTGTGTCTAAGAGTAAAGGTAAACAAGGTAAACACTTCCTCTGAAACTAAACCAAGAATGGTGTCCGTAACCAGGACAAAGCATGTGGACTTGTAGGTGATGGTGGACGTCATCAATGTTCTTGTTGAGTCCACGGAATGCAACAAATTGTCGATTGTCAATTTTTTGCCATGACAATACAATCAAACATGTAATTACCTACAAAAAAATAATAATTTCTTATGTATTTATTTACTACCGACAATTCGCCCAACGATATGTTGGTACACACGCTGTAAATATCCCAAACGATAACATGATTTTTGTCGTGTGAGCACCGTATATGACTTCTCTTAAGGTGGACGTAAGCTCTTGATATAAGATTTATTTCGGCGACTTCATTTTGGTGTTATATATCGAATCTAAAAATAAACCGGCGCTATGTATTGATTTGCCTCAATCGATGGTGGCGGCTCATTCATGAAAAATTGAAACGTGTGCAAGATAAAGCCGAGTGAAACGAGGATATAGGCAGCTTAAGAACATTTTTCTTTCGGAACCTTTTCCGGGGATACGAGTAAAAAAGGATCAAGTGTTGTACTCGAATCTGATTTCGGAGAAGATCTGACACGAATGATTGATTCGTAAAGCCGACAAGACCCCGCAGAATATCGACGAGAATAACATCTTCCTGTTGAAGATATGTGTCTAGAGTAGGAGCAGATAAATGGTAGGATGGGTGCGTAGTGGAAAATGAAGATAGAATATGGCAGGGTATGGTTATGACACTCGTCATTGGTTAATCTAGGTATAGTGAACTAAGGCAGAGAGTATAGATTCCGAAATGGAATTCAATTCTCGAGAACAACCATGAACTATAATAGTCAAAGTCGTATCGAGAAGTCGGTGAACGTAATATATATAGGGTGGCCCAACGAAAACCTAACACGCGGATTATGGGTAATAATATTGTAGATGTGGAAAAACATTTGGACAGATCAATTTTTTGTTAGGAGGGGGTCATTTTGTTTTCATACCTGCAGTACCGTCACTCCAACCCTCGAGCAGTGGGATGTCCAACTCCTGAAATGTTAATAGGGAACAGGGTTTGAGGGCACTCTTTGGAAAGTCCCTTAATTTCTCTAAACGTCTCTAAAAAGTCGCGATTTTTTCAAGTTGAGATTTAAAAATGAATAACCTTCATGATATTTTAGATCTACACATTTTTATGTGTCACTGGACAAATCATTGGCATTTTTTGCAATAAATCATTTGTTTGCTACAATACTCTGTGTTTTTGTACCGAAAAAAAGACTGAAACACAATAGGAGAAACAGATAGAATATTTCATATCTGTGTCTCAATTGTACTAAAAGTTATTTTCACGGAACTGAACTGAAACGAAACAATATTGTACCCGTATATAATTACAGAGAGGGTTGAGTTGATTGAACTGTATTATATGAAAACAATGGATGTGTGCAAAGAGGTTATCTTAAACGATGGAAAATGGCGACTTAAGTTTGTCTTTCAGTCGCAGATGATTCCACAACAGATTTTATGAATATCCTATTCATATTTTTGAACTAAAATCAAAGGTTAAATCAACAACATGAAAAATTCAGCAAATACAAAACGTCAAATCGAACGACCAGTCGAAAATGAGGCAAAAACAGTGACAATTTTGGGCCAAATTGAACTTGTTGACTACAAGATAGCGAGCAACTGTTTGCGGTATTTTACCAAGCACCAATTAGCGAATTTTAAAACTTCATGCCATTGCAAATACACAGTTTCTTTTCAACATCTGGTTTAGTGATGATTTTTTTTAAATGGTACAGTTGATGGTATAATTGTCAATATTGGGCTAATTTGAATCCCCACTTATACAACATCGCCAAAAATTAAATATATGTGCTGGTATTTTTGGTGATCGTTTGCCCTTTATTCTTATAATGCAATCTAACATGGAAACTGTATCTGAAAATACTCAATGCACTAACTGACCAAAATTATCTGTAGGATCAGTTGATGTTTAAACAAGATGGCGCTTCTCTGCACTAAGCTCTGATGATAACAGATTATAGTCGTAATTTTGCGGAAAAAATAATTATTTTTGAGAATTCGGAATTCAGACACTTGAGCAACTACTTATCTTGACTAGTTTCTGAGAATTATTTGGCTCAGCCTCAAAATAGACTTAATTAATTTATGTATCTTTTGTATATCGCAGAAGCTTTTTAAGTTCTCCTCTTCGCAAAATAGTTATTTACGCAACAAGTGCAAAAGGTTAGCGCAATAAACAATTTTTACACGAGTTGCATACAATATTTTTTCTACGTTGATGCAAAAAGCAAAAAATGATTTATTAAGGTGCGGTACTAGGTGAAGGAAAATGAAAAGCGCAACTTAAATAATTAATTATAACTATCGATTTGCATTGAAACAGATCACTATCATCTATTTTTCCAATAATAATACTCATTTCAAAACTTTCAATTCTATAATTATTAGAAATAATTTTTGACTGACGTTTCATAACCGCAGATGCATTATAAATATCAAAATCATAGTAGCCGTGAGCGCGTATGTTACGTATGTTATGTACGACGTGTGGTCATGGTACGGAAGACAGTTTGCTCTATGCAGGTAGAAGGTTTAGAACAAAGCTGATCACTTTTGATTATGCAGTTATTCTCGGGAAGGCATTGTTTGTTTAACTCTGGTAATACAAAATAATATAAAATATGTAACTGTTTGAAACGTATTGCCAATCTCACAGAATATCTGCTGAATATATGTAGTAGGTTTGAACGTTTATGTTTGTCATGATGACAGCACGTTGAAGTAGAATGACAGATGAGTGCAATAAAATATTTATTGCACTAGTGCATGAATATAGAAAAATAATTCTATTGTTCCTAAATCTTTGGTGAAGCAAACCAAAAAAATTAACGATAATGTTGGATTGCCCTAACCTACTTTCAACATGGAACAGTTAGGAAATAGTGACAATAAATTATGACACTTGAGGATATTTGGAAGTTGTATCAACAAAATTTCAAGAAAACTTGATCGCAAATATTCATCGTCATATGAAACGCGATAGAAAAGCAGATATGGGATTCCATGATTTTCAAACAACAGTGATGTGGAGAATTCATAATGAGTAATAATTTGTGTTAGCTAGTGTTGTGTAAAATAATGGTCCTCCACGAGTGGGATATTGCGGAACGATATAATGGATGGAATTATTAATTGGTACTGAGTTTATCATATTATTCAACAAATTGAAAATCAGCTCTATTTTCAAGAAGAAAAGATTTTTTTTCTTATAAAATTATTTTCAATGTGAGGCATGCCACGAAAATATTCATTCTTGATATAATACATATATTTGATTTGAATATGGTGGAAGCATAACTCAAGGTGCTATTTACATAAGCCATGAAAAGGATACGAACATCAGTTACAGAAAGAATCCTTGAAATTGTTACATGTTCTGATGATGAAACGTATAGCATTATAAGTGCCTTTTCAGAAATATAGGCTATATCCTTGTACAATGAATATTTCGAAATTCCATTAATTACATTAACGATTCGCAATAAATTCACATTTCAGACACTTTCAAACTTTCGTTCACAATGTATATCTTTATGTGATCGGAACAGAATCTAACGGGCATTCAACAATGCGAAAACGTTCATCAATCACTTCAGAAGTACGAAAAATGGTGATACTACAGATAAAGTTTCAAGAGAATTATCCCCATGAGGAATTCGCATCGGAAAACGAAATGATAAGATATTGAAAGAATAATTCAAATATTCTTGTAGGGGGAATGTTGGCGATTTGTTTTCTCTTGGACTTGGATCGTAAACATTGTTATACCAAAATTTATGATAGCGTTTTAACGATTGCGATGATTAAGATTCCCTATTCTATACAGAAATTTATTCTGTCTAAAAAATGTTCATTCGGCTTCATTATTGATGACTGGACAAAAGACGAGTTCTGGCAAAAATAGCGTCATAGATAAAAATGTTATTGAGATTGAGTACGAAGAACAAAATAGTCTAGCAGAGTTTTTGATTGGTGTCTAGGTGAGTTCATAACCGTACTTTTTCTACAACTCATATTAACTCATCAAAATTATATTTTTTTTGAGTTAATTTCTCTCATGTCATAATGACAGTTTCAATTGACAGGCGGATTTTTAATCCCTGAAATGAAATAGTAACCGTATTTGAAGAATGTGATAAATAAATTTTCAAAAATCATTGCTATACATACCTGTACTAAATGCCATTTTAGTTCTTTTTGTTCGAAATGTGTTTTTTTTTGTGTAAACCAGCTGCACCCTGCACCCCACGAGCAACCATAACAAGTATTTGCATGAGCTAGGGAAGCAGAGGCCCTTGCTTTATCACGTGTGATGCCATCCACGGAACCGGTGACCGCGCTGGGATTTGACTTCACGACCTTGTGGTTGAAAAGCGAAAGCATTACACGACGACCACCATTAACCATGTGAGAAGAAGAGGAATATAAACAAATATGTGAATAAAATCATTATAATCCTTCGATATAAAAAAGACCGAAGAACTAAATCCCAGAAATTTGTATCTTCAGTTCAACACTTTTCGTAATGTTTTATTTCACAACTAAAATAAAACAAAGATTTTTAATCGATTTCTAGGAGACGATATTTAGAATTTCGTATTAACGTTCTTGAAAATATCCTTTCAAACTGGGAGTGCCCTAGGGTTTCGGTACTGGGAGCACTAGTTTCACTATTTTCATTAATAACCTACCTGATAGGGCTCACATAACTATGTATGCTGACGATTGTACAAAAATATTGCTAGCAATATTATTGACGAATCGAAAGCGGAAGTAATTGGAGTTGTTGATAAATTAGAATCCTGGTGCTAATACACTGATACACAGGACATTCCAAACTGTATCCAAAATTTCAGCTAGCAACGAATCAAAATACTGCAGTTAATAGTTATTTATGCAACAAGTGCAAAAAGTAAGTGTTTATTGCACTCGATGTGAAATTGTCCGACGAGGCCGTTAGGCCGAGTACAATAAATAATTTTTGCACGAGTTGCATACAACATTTTTTCTACGTTCATGCAAAAAGCAAAAAATGATTTATTAAGGTGCGGCACTAGGTGTAGGAAAATGAAAAGCGCAACTTAAATAATTTTATTACTATCGATTTGCACTGAAACAGATCACTATCATGTATTTTTCTGTAATCGTCAGAATTAATTTTTGACTGACACTTCTATAATCACAGTTGCATTATAGAAATCAGAATCATTCATAGTAGCCGTGAGCACGGATGTTATCACGAGATGTGGTCATAGTACAGACAGTTTGCTCTATGCAGGCAGACGGTTTAGAACAAAGCGGATCAGTTTTGATTATGGAGTTATCCTCGGGAAGGCATTGTTTTAATTTTGGCTGCTAACATTAATACAAAATAATACAAAGTATGCAACTGTTTAAAACGTATTGCCAATCTCACAGAATATCTGCTAAATATGTAGTGGATTTGAATTTTTATATTTGTCATGATAACAGCACGTTGAAGTAGAGTGACAGATGAGTGCAATAAACACTTTATTGCACTAGTGCAATAAAGAACTTCTTCTTCCACTAAATATAGTTCAATAAAGTTTTGCTTTTTGCATGAATGTAGAAAAATACATTTAATTGAAGCTATCAATCAATGAATTTCTCGAAAACCACAAGAGATAGATATTCAAAGGAAAGGATCATGCAACAATAATAGAAAAATAATAACGAAGCAAAAAATTCAATTATATACAGGGTATCCTAAATGAAATATAAAAGTTGTTGCTACGTTTCAATATAAGCAGGAACGCCGCGGCGCTGAAAATATTTTAGATCGATAGAACAGAACAAACTACAAAAAAAAATTTCAATGATCCTATGTTTCGTTCTTCAAAAACGTGTAATATGCCATCAAGTATGGAATACTCTGTATACAGGGTGTCCCAAAACTCAACCACATTATTTGAAGGGCTGATAGTCTAGCTCATTACTGACCAGAATATCATAATCATAGTAAAATATTAATAGTTTTTGAGATATTGGCACTTTTATGAATTTCGTGTAAATCGAAACCTTTGATCAGTATTTCGAGTGCCGCAGGTACAAAACTACACAGTTTGAAATTATAATTTTTATTATGCAAGCCTGAGTAATCCTCCCGTTGATTACAGTCCAAAATAAAATGAATGCTGCCAAACCTGTGGAAAAAAAAATTATTGGTTCGATTCACGAGTTAATTCATGTTATTAGCTCTCTTACAATATGATTACGCAAAACTGGCACGTTATGTTAAAAAATTGCAAATTCAGTGTAGTTTTCGACATGGTATAACATTCTTTATCTTTCACTAGGAGCCTATTTTGAAATTAGTTCAATAATGAATCTGAGTGGCTTGCAGCGACTCCGGTCTCCAGATTCAAACCCGACAGATTTTTTTAATACAATTGCATGAAGAAGAACGCCTATATGCACACCCAGTAAATGATGAACATGAATTGAGACGTCGTATTAATGAAGCAGCTTTCCAAATAAGTTTCGAGGGAAGTACACGACGAATAAAAAGATAGTTTTTAAAAAATGCCACGCTTGCATTCGACTTGGTGGCGGACAATTTGAACACATTCTCCAATTTTCCTTTGTCTATTGTTTAGTTGTCAATAAATACCTGTCACTTCAATTTACTAAGTGTTTTCATTCGAAATAGAAGGCTTTTTGAACGTTGCATAACAAAAATTCGAATCTTAAACTATGAAGTTTTGTACCTGTGGCACGAATACTGATCTATAGTTTCGATTTTCACGAAATTCATAAAAGTCCCAATGTCTCCAAAACTAGCAGTATTTTACTGAGATCATATTGTGATAGTCTGGTCAGTCATGAGCTGGACTATCAGTCCTCCAAAGGTTGACGTTGAGTTTTGGGACACTCTGTCCCGCTCGTTCGCCTGACCCCAACCCACTTGATTTTTATCCGTTGGACTATATACAACTATGGGGTACATTACAGAAAGTAACATTGGATTGAATGCCAAATCATATACATAACATTACGACTACAGGTGAGTTTTCGAAACTCTGTCTGTAGATTTATTTCTGAACGAAACTGAATTCCTCTTCTCAAAACAATTCAGTTGAGTTCGGAAATAAAAGACAGACTTATGAGATAAATTCAATCACGAGTTGAAGTTTCTTCAATATAAATACGAACAATGTTTGACAGTCATAAACAAATTAATAAACAAATTATTAAAACCGTCAATATTATAATGTTTCGTTTCATAATTTCATTTCAATTTGCAGTGAAGCGACTCATTCTGACATATCCAGCTATATTTATTATTGATCGAACTGTCAAACGTATTCATTTTGTCATGGTTACCTCGCTGAAAATACCGAAGCTGATCCTCCAATCAGAATTGAAAGACAGCTGGTGTTATCGGGGGAAATACCACGAGTGGTCGCAATACTATCGATAATTCTGTCAGAAATCAACGAGATCAAATTGCTTGGTCAAAGCCATTTGATGGAGTTAAAGATTTCTGACAGAATTATCGATTGTATTGTGAGCACGAGTCGTATTTATTGAGATAATTTCACGAACCAACCAAGTTATTATTTGAAATTTGATCGAGTAAACAAAGTGAATTCTTCAATAGTTGCAACTAATGAATAATAAACATGAAGTCTGTCAACCTGACGTTTATGTCATATTAGATTACAAGATGTATCATTGCTGTTTATATTTGTGATTGACTTGACGACGTGGTCTTTCCGGATCGGAAAGAAAGGAAGCGAAAGGAAGCGTGTACTTTCGCGAAATCCCATTCTGATTGGTCCTCATATCGCAGGAGACGCGACTTTCATATAGTGAGTGAAATTGTCGCGATAACACGAGTTGTCTTTGGCTTCCGATTGGTCAGATTAGGTGAGAATTTTAAGATGAATGAAATAGTCACCATAATCCCTCGTTCTCTAATGAGTATAAGCGTAGGTTAGGGATAACCCTGGATATTCAAAGCTGCTTCATTAAAATCAATACTTTCTAACACGAGTTTTCCGAATCAGGTAATTCAGTTAGTTGCTGAAATAGAGTGATTACTAAAACAATTTGATTCATGTCAACTTTTAGAGGTCAGGCAACTCGACCGTCAAGTCAACAAGGCAAAGCGGAGTTTGGACACGATTGATGAAGTGTCACAGCATTTAATAATTTTTCGCCACCGATGTAATTGAAAAACCGTGGAACAGACGACGCGACGCCGACGCCTAATTTGATGAGTGCCTTTAATCCTTTGATACGTTTGCTTTCTGATAACGTTTACATGGTTATTTGTTTTCAGTTTTTTTATACTAACTATTATGTGTTTGTGTCGAGAAATGCATATTTATGACATGAACAAATCGAAATGAATATAGTTTATTATACTACGACTGTGAAAATCAGTTTCGCACAAGTAACGTACACTATTTTTTCTACGACCACGCGATAATTCTACCAAATAATATTGATTCAGCATCTGACTTTTAGGACACAAAATATAATATTTGGAGACTATATAGTTCATTTTAAAAAGTAACTTTAACTAGGAACGTAGAAAGAACTGCGAAACTTTTAACCAGAAAAATATTATGCTAAAATTTCAAGTAGGTATAAGTATCTAATAACAATTATTATTTCTTTACTTTGCTATGTTGTAAATTGTAATAGTGTGTGATCGAATTCTGTATTATCTCATTGTGAACACTTTATTTTTCACAACCCAGGATGATTGAAAAAAAATCATAAATATTTGTATCGTGCTCAGGATTTTTCTTCTAATAATTCTTACGAAGAATTTTGACAACTTCAACTACTTCTGGCCGTGTACAATGCATCGAATCGTCACTACCAATTAATATAGTTTTTAGTCATTTCTGTATTTTCTTTACTTTGTCTTACATACATTGTGTCTCACTTCTCATGGAAATACCCCCATATCTTCCGTAATAATTGAGGTAGAATGATGAAACTCTCAGGACAGATGAAAATGGTCAAATGCACCTACCACAAAATCTTGCTGCAAATAGTAAATGAAATAAAATTATCTCAAAGATATGATGTCAGAATGAAAATAAATAGAATAATGGAGCGTATTTGTACAAAAAAATGTTATTCGTAGTGTAAAAGTGAATTCATTTTCATTCTGTTATCATTCCTTGGAGAAAATTCAGTTTCAATTTCTATTTGCAGCAATATTTTGTGAAATTCCGTAACATATTTCATACAATGCGATATTTCGATTGAAGGAAGAAAGAAGAGAACATCCACAAAGTTATATTATCATATCTAACAATATGCCATCCGTCTAGCAAAGTATTTCTAATGTCGTACAGAGTGATGAGGAGAAAATAGAAAGAAAAGTTGAAAAATTGAATACTGTTTACAATAACACATTTGTATGGAAAGCATTATTGGACTTGCAATATTAAAAAGTATCAATAAGCAAAAAAATTTCTATCGAATAACCATCGAACATTGATAAATACAGCAACTTCCTTAAGCTTGTTACATATAGGAAACAGACCTCCGCCTACGTCTGTTTCCTAGCAACGAGCTTTACTGTTAACAACTACTTGAGTATATCCAAAGTTCCTGATTTCCTGACAGCACCAAAATGATGTAGTAATGAGGGACAATGATACTTTACTTAGGTGGAACTAAGTTTGAACAACTTAGAGTTGTCCTGCTGTAGCTATTAGTTTTGTACCCTTGAAAGTGTTCAGTAATGAGGGTCTGATATCTGTTCATAAGGGTCGGATCCATAGTCCAGGTTCTACGAAAAATAGAAATGTTTTTACTTGGGGTCGCAGTAGTACTGGGTAACTTGGAGCTGAGAGAGACTTAGCCATACAAACCAGCAAAAATACCCACTTTGAGGGGTGCAACCAGTGATGGAAAATTGTATTCTTGGGAGTGGAATGAGCACGGTAGTTGTGGAACAGGTGATAAGAAAAACATTGGTACCTACTCAAAAACTAGTTATTGATAAAGTCAAGTATGCTATTTGCTTGTACCAGTAATTAATTCATTTGCTGTTCTTCTCTCAATATATTTTTGTTAGTGTTATTGCCGGACTCATTTTATGGCGAAGTAGCGGGTTGTCCTATTGAAGATTCTTTTTGCAATACAAAATATTGGAATTTACGTGAAAAATTAGACCTAATTCGTCTTCATGTAACGAGGAAAACCCATTATTTTTATTTGAAGACGATTACCACGCCACCCTTGTACATTTCCTGGATTGAGTAATTGAGAGAACACAATGAAGCTCTTCCAGAACGCCTCCACTTGAAATCAATTTAGGTATCTCAAACTTAGGTCTTCATCTTCGTCATTGTGTTCGTCGTCGAATGCGTGATGGGCAAACTTTTCTCTTGATTTCCCCCGAGTATCGCGTCGGTAGACACGACACAGTAATTTGACGATTAATTGAACGATAAGAATTAATGCTTTTTTCCTGAATTCGCTCGGAGGGGCACACGTTCTTCGAATCGGTGAATCTTCCCGGAAAGAAACACCCCGTTATTGTGTGACAGGCATCATCATTAGTGAAGCTGTCGAAAACGTGAATGTATTATACACTGTGACAGTGTGATCCATTTAAGATGGAAGCACCTTTATAAAACTTAAATTTTTCAACCGATTTGAACGATTTTTTTTTCTCAAGGTAGACGTACAAAAAGTCCAAATTACAATTTTTGTATGCAAACTCATTTTACCTATTATTCGACCGCTCGTCTATTGTTCGAGGTTCATTCGGAGTTACCTCCATTGACTGGGTTATTAAATATGTATGGAATAGAACCAGAGGTTCATTACATCCCAGGTCGATACCACGAAAATCTTAAAATTATTAAAATCGTTGAAATTGTTAAAATTGTTAAAATTGTTAAAAATGTAAAATTGTTAAAATTGTTAAAATTATTACTATTATTAAAATTATTAAGATGGTTCAAATTGTTGAAACTGTTGAAATTGCAAAAAAAATCAAATTGCTAACATTATTAAAATTGTTAAACTTGAAATTGTTAAAATTGATAAAATTGTTAAAAATTTCAAACTTGTTAAAATTGTTAAAATTGTCAAAATTGTTCAAATTGTTGAAGGACGCCGCACAAATCAAATGGAAAATGGATCCCTCTCGAATTGGCTGAAATTGGATATGTTGTAATTTATATCCTTCTGATCAAAAGTCTCCATTGGACCGAGACTCGAGTAGATGGAGGAGAAAATGCCAACAAATATGAAATCGCCAAGGGCAGGCGAGAGGGGTTGAATAAACCTCCTCTCGATGTCATGCCTTATACGAGAATAATGTGCTAACTGTAATCAGTCATTAAAAAATGAAATAATAGCTGTGGAATGAGATCCAGTTATCATTTCATTTTTTATTGACTGATTACAGTCAGCACATTATTCTTGAATTAGGCATGACATCAAGAGGTGGTCTATTCAACCCTTTTCGTCTGCGTATGGCAATTTCACATTTGTCGGCATTTTCTTCTCCATCTATTCGAGTCATGAGTCTCGGGTTAAATCGCCCACTCGTAACAAATAAGATATTTCTGAAAGCCATATTATTCAAATTAATGTGAGTAAAAGAATCTCCAAAACATTAGCTTTTGTAAAAACATGATATTTATTGACAATTCAGAAATTGTTATTATTCTTGTTAAAACTAAACAAAACCATCGCCATTATTCAGGGTCAAAATCAAATCTGATCGCTTGGGAGATATGCACTAATTTTTGAAACATTTGACCTTCGGTACCTAAAAAATTGTCCATTTTTAGAACTCGGGCCAATGGAGACTTTTGATCAGAAGGGTTGAACTACAACACATCCAAATTTCAGCCAATTCGACAGGGATCCATTTCCATTTTGATTTGTGCGGGGTCCTTTGTTAAAATTGTTGAAATTGTTCTAATTGTTAAAATTATTGTTCTAATTGTTAAAATTGTTCAAATTGTTAAAATTGACAAAATTGTTGAAATTATTAAATTGTTGAAATTGTAAAAATTGTTAAAATTGTAAAAATTGTTAAAATTGTTGAAACTGTTAAAATTGTTAAAATCATAAGAATTATTGAAATTTTTAAGATTGTTAATAATGTTAAAATTGTCAAATATGTTAAAATTGTAGAAATTGTTAAAGTTATTTAAATTGTCAACTGATAAAATTGTTGAAATTGTTATACTTGGTAAAATTGTTAAAACATTCATTTCCGTCAACCTGCTGCACCCTTATGCAACTCTCAGAAGTCTTGTGCGAGATAGGAAAACGTAAACCTTATTTCAATATGTGATGCCATGCACATAACCGGTGATTTGGCCCAGAAGCGAGTGTTCTAACTATTGTGCCAACACCTGTGATTAGCTCCATGTCATAAAAATATTGCATTGTGATCCGATTTACAAATATTTGCAAAATTTTAGCTCAATCGGAAACATGGATGTAGGTCAAATTTAACTTGCAATATTTAATTATAGACAGACCGGGTCAGGACAATCGCTTGTGAACAATTCTTTTCAATGATTTTAATGACGTAGAGAGTGAAGAAATATGATTATAGCTGTTAAAATCTTGTTCATCGACATTTTGATAAGGTGGTATCACGTGTGATTTTTTCAGACTCGCAAAGTTGGCTACAGTTAGCTGATTCAATAGTTGGAAACTCCAGCCATGTTTTCAGACAGACTTCCAGCCATTTCTCACCTCTACGTTCCATTTACAATTTCTGCAAGCTCATTTTACCTATTATTCGACCGCTTGTCCATTGTTCGAGGTTCATTATCGGAGTTACCTCCTCTGACCGGGTTATTCAATATGTATGGAACAGAGCCGGAGGTTCATTACATCCCAACGTCACGGTTTATTTGCCTGCCAAGTTCACAATATCCACAATTAGGCCAGTAGAGATAGACATGATAATCGAAAATTTAACAATAATGCCAAAAGTTTTCAAACTTTGGTCAAGTGAATGATATATTGAGAAAGCAATACATTTCAATTTGCAACCTGTTCCGAAGTCTGCTACACGATCAGGAACTTCATGCAATTTGGAAAAACCTAATTAATTTAAAATTGATCTAAAATTAGGTTGCAAATTTGTGAACGCATCAGAATAGATGTTTTCAAAATTTGCAAAAAGTTAAAAAACTTTTGTTTGTGTATTTAATTATTTCGAGACCACCTTGATCAAAAAAATTACCAAGAAAAAA
Organism: Chrysolina haemoptera; assembly: GCA_958298965.1. NCBI lineage: Eukaryota > Metazoa > Arthropoda > Insecta > Coleoptera > Chrysomelidae > Chrysolina > Chrysolina haemoptera. The sequence goes on along the minus strand of OY282585.1, from coordinate 6,810,167 downwards.
ATCTATATATATATATATATATATATATATATATAAACAAATCTTGATAATTTTTTTGGGGCTGTCGAAATATTGGAACTATAATGTTATAAGAGTACACTTGCGTTTTGCTGCTGCCCCAAAAAAATTGTCAAGATTTGTTTCTAACTAGTCAGCAATTGACTACCTATATATATATATATATATATATATATATGTTCCGGTGTAAAAGGTTGCAAACTTGCACAACTGTTCGAAATATTTTTCCGATATACATCAAAGAAAAATATTATTAGTTTTCGAAGAAGACAATGTTCCGTACACTTGAATTGGTTGCAAGCTCGATTCGTGATATGAAATAATACATTCAATAATACTCCAAGTTTGCAGAAATTTTGCAATTTGTTCAACGGGTATACAGCAAAATTTAAGTTAACTGCCATTTTGACAATGTAGCGTACTTCGGAAGAGGTTGCAAACTGAGATTTATTCCTTTCTCGATAAACCATTCACCTGACCAAAGTTTGAATACTTTTGGAATTATTATGAATTGATTGTCTATTTCTACTGGCCTAAATATTCCGCGTCATTAAGGCTGAAATTGAAATTTGAATAGAATGCCGGAAATTATACAGTTTTTAGTAATCAAAGTGAAATGCAAAGAGTGATGGTTCAAGGGCAAAAAATTTCGTGGCAGCTGATTCACAAACGAATATTACGGAAAGTTAATCTACTAATATCTTCCCGAATGAGATGGAGGGCGCAGTAATTGAAAAATACAGAATACTTGATGATTTTTGAGGAAAAAATAATTTTAACATTCTCACAAACATTTCTTGACTGGTTGCGAAAACTGGAGAACCTTAATAGTAAGTATATTAAACTGGAAACGACTCTTTGCACAAGTCGAGCGACTGTGTAAAGAGGTTATCAAACGAGTTCTTGTTATACTTTTTATACGACTGTAAATAGAAACCACAATTTTACATTTCTTTGTGATTTTTTTTTATGAAGCAAACTGCATAAACTTATTTAATATTCATAGTAACAATGAAGTATTCCGTCAAAATTAGGCAAAGAAAAGCATTATTATTCTGCACCGTCTTCTAATGGAGAAAATTTTCTCTGGCGCGTATCAGTACAGTTCTCTATAAAGCGTTTCTCTCTTGCATCTCAGCAGACGATCCTTGTTCTGGTTCAATGAGAGCAGAAGAAACTGACGATGACGCGGCTCCATCTTTTTTAAAACTTCCATTTTATTCCTTCTTATCAACATAGCCCTCTCCAACTATACTGAATTTCCACCATCCATGTAGTTTGAGGGCTTGCAGATCTGAGCCAACAGTGTCCCCTGTAGGATTCTGGATTCTCTATCATCGAAAACTTGAAAATTTATCCAACCATGTTTACAATTTTGTTGATGCCAACGTTTTGGCTTATAAATTTTCCATTTTGTTTGTTCAAAAAAACCTGCCCGCCTTCAGATTGAGACGACGAAGAGCACATAACTCGTTCAGGACGATGTTAAGGTCTCCTGAAACTATAAAGGACCTCGGTTTTTCGTTTTTGTATTCTTCAGTTTGATCAGCATAGCACTGGCGAAATCTTTCGTGTCTTCTATTTTGCGATAAAATGATTTCTCTCTTCGATATGCTCCGCCTCAATAAGTAAATATTTGTCTTCTGATGCTGTCTTCAAAAAACGGCAAGAATCTTCTTCTGTGAGGATTCGGGGCTTCTCTTTGGGACGTATTTTTCGGATTTTCGTTTGATTGACACTTGATATTTTCTGAGAAGATTCGACATTTCCTGTCTTCATTACATAAATAGTTTCAATTCAGCAGTTGTTCTGACTTCAAAAGGCTTACTTTTTGAAAAATTTCTGCAGAACCCGACGTTTTGTTCAACATCAAATTTTTAAAGTATCCAGTCACTAAAATAATAGAGCCGTGCCGTTTGCTATGGAATACAACCAACTTGAAACATCGCAGAATTCTGGCGTTGTTTGAAGAGAGTGGAAAAAAAATCACAGAGAACGTGCGCAAAATGTTTTGAACACCCCGTGTGCAGAGTACCACTCTCGAAGTGAGTTTTCCGTCCGCAAACCATCATTTTCTGTGGCAGTCGTATGAAAAATACAGCAACGTACTACCTGAAAAACAGTCCGGATATCGAGGAGGGTGTAACTGTGAAACCTCTTCAATGGGAATCACTGATGATAGTCTAGAAAGAATTCACAATAGGGTAATTGCATTAATAGTACTTCTGGAATATTTTTGAAGTTCTTTGAGACTATCTTAATTATTGAGTGAATTCAAATCAATTGTTGTTGCTGATCAGACTCTATATTTTTTTAAATATCACCGTTGTCGTCCAATTCAGAGTGCCAAAATAGGAAATAACTCATAATCCTTATTGGAAATACCCAAAGATATTCCACAGGGTTTCATCCTGGGACCACTTCTATAAGCACTGTTTACGCTGAATTCGAGCACTCTCTATGTCATTGTGATACCAATTTTCATGCTCTATATTAATGCAGTTGAAAACCAAATCCAGATCAATGTTGAAAAGCAAGTAATCAACGCTGTTACATACATAAGGTTCGGACTTACTTTCTGTATCACACAGAAGAAATATTGATGGGCTGGCTTTTATGAAGTGAAACTCATTTGTAACAACAAGAGGTACTTCCACATCAGAAGGTCAAGGCCGTGACTAACAAATTTTCCAAGTTTCTTTCGTATATCTTTTCTTATATTATATTCTATTTTTATGTATTCGTTCTTGAAGAATAATATTAAAAAATATCGTTCATTTTACAGGGTGAACTACCACTACCTACCGTAAATTAAAAGTGGGATACTGATCTATCATGTACACGAGAACCTGTAAAATTTGATAGCTAGCAGTGATCATTTAACCAAATTTTTTATAAGGAAACCTCCAATGTTGCGCCACTGCATTACCGGAGTTTTAGAAACAATCTAACTGGAAACACGATCGTGCTTCCGAGGTGGGTGTCATGACAACTGAAGCATGGAGTGTTGCGATATTTTACAATCTTCAGGTGGAAATCGCGGATGATCGTTATTCACTGGTCATCGATTTGTCTTGATTGTCCACCCATTGCACAACGAATACCCACTGCGTGTTCATATACAAAGAACATGATCCTACTACATAACCTGTGCCCTCCAGATAATCCCATTGAGAACCCTAATCGTCCTAAGTACAGACGTAATAAGTAAGGCAATCGTGCATGCATGTCATACGTCAGAAATATCCGTCGGTGGTTATTGATTGAAATTTGATTTTGCATTACCGGTTAAAGTGTTTGTATTTTCAATGTTATCGTTAATATTATGCAGAATATTGAGAAATTATTGTTGATCATTCGAAACCAACAGTCCAACATTCACTTCAACAGTCAACTTTCATAGTGCAGTGATATGTTCTAATAAAGTCATTTATGTCTGCAAATTCTTATTGGGAATCATGCTAAACCTCAATTCAAAACCATAAGCTTCAGTAAAGGAAATGAAAAAGGAATTTATATATTATATTTATATTTTTCATCCAGGGGAGGTGCGTTTCTACACTGGATAAGGGGCTTTTTTTGGAATTTCCAAATTTCACATAGTTTTCCACTTCTCTTAGTGGGGTGAGCACACTGTATAATTCTCGATAAGTGGTGGTAGTTCACCCTGTATGAGTATAATTCATTTATTGACGAATACTCAGTAATAGATCTCTATAATAGAAACACTTCACTCAGATATTATAATCAGAACACCTTCTCGAGAGGGATCATTTATAAAAGTTCACACGTGTATTTGGCCGTTTGTGCAATTGGTAATACTAATTCCTTTTGAAGTAACAAACGAAGTAGTATTCAGTCCAACTGTAGAAGGTCCTTCATTACTGACAAATATTGACATTTATAAATAAAGTGAGTTGGGGTTTATTATAATTGGGGCCTCTGCGTATCTGCCTTGTACTCCAAAGATCGTGTGTTCGAATGCTTGTGGATCTTATAATTTTTTTTGTTTTTCTTAACTATTGAACAAAAAAAATTGTATGATACATTTGTTAAAAGTGATTTTATTTTGCCACTTTTACCCTTGTATCATAAATAACTATTTCGTGCTTGCATGACTTTCAGTGTTTTTGGAAAAATCCGTATTATCAAATTCCTAATGGAATATTCTATACTGTAAATGGCTGTCATCTCGTAATGTAATTCTGATAAAATTATTGGTGTCCAAACCCATTACACCTGTCCTATTCGGTTTCATTGCAGTGAAATCGCATTCATTAATTTATTGCCATCATGGTGTAACCACTGCTTCAATGGATTTCATATTTCGATGCCACAAACTTCATCATAATATAGCATCGGATTAATTATAAGTGGAAACTTTCTGGATTTATGCGTTTTATAATGATGAAATATGGAAATATTTGGTTGCGTATAATCGATGGGGTATATTTGGCAGTTGAAACGCACGAAGTATCTCATTGAGCGGAGATTTGAGAAAAATCAATTGATGTTCAACTAGTCAAGTTCCTGCAATATTGTTATAAGGTGTGTGGTATTGAAAAGTTTTTCTTGAGTGGTGAATATTTTCAAAAACTGTTTGGCCGGATATAAGAACAGTAGAATAGCGTACACCAATGAAAGGCTTTAGGACTTTTATATACTATTGCGTTTATTATTGAACATTCCTTCATCAAACTGAATCGATATTATACAAATCAGTTTTTTGTTGGCTGCAGATGCATCCAATTGAATGCTTTTTGCATACTCCAACTATTTTTTTGCTCTATTCCCTATAGCTTTGATGTTTCAGTAGATGTTGATGATTAGCAAAGTCGTAGGCTTTGTCCAAAAGTAAACTAGCCGTAACCTCATTCTAGAAAATGTTTTCAGTGAATAGACGAAGTGCTATGTGAATTCCTTCTCCATTTGAGTATATATGTTGAACTGTACAGGACATATATTTTGTAGAAATCACTCCAATAATCTGTTAATCACACATTTTTTCAAAAACTTTTGAATAACTTGGTAGTAGGCTAAGTGGCCTGTGGATCCAACATTTTTTTGTGCCAATTTCATTTAACCTGAAAACACTTCCATCTATCATAGGATTAACGATTTGTTGATTAAATTTTTTCAATTTTTTTTTATACTGAAAATTCGGTTACTTTCAATTGGCTTGAGAATTCGCATAGACCTATCAGCAAGCTACATGATTTTTTTCCAGGTACTTCATTTACCAAGTACGTTGGCACAGTTAAGGAAGTAATTATTGAAACTGTTCGCAATAGTTCCATTAGCTTCAAGTACCCAAGCATTCCTTTGAATACCTGAACATTTTCGACCTCACTGTTTTTTATTGGTTATCTGAAGTTTTTATTTTATGTGGAAGTTGTTCGGCCTTTTTTTATGGAAGCATATTTTCATATATCTTTTTGCTTTGCAGTACTTACTGTGTTTTATAAATGATGTCCTAAGAATTCGTAACATGAAGAAATTTCAGTTGGCGTTTTCAAATCAAGACTGACACCCACTCTCATCAAAATTTCAGTTTTATATTGTAACGTTTTATTTTTCTCGCCAACGAATATTCAACAGAAGGTTCATATTTCCAAAATTATAGTGATCAACCCTGTATGTACCAAACTATTGAGGTAGTTATTGGTTATCTCTTCCCCTGAACGGTATGCAACCTTTAAGGCGCAGTTGATAAATAAATTCAGTTCATTGTCAAGTCTTCGCTACAGCCAACAATATAATAGAGAGAACTGACAGGTCTCATTCGTCGGAGAAATATTATTGGGTTATTTAAAATAATATACAGGGTTATTTTTAGAATATTTCTAACTCGGGTAGAATAAATATTTTGATTTTATGTCACTCAAAAATACTAGTTTATCTATACTAATTATTATTACCATAAGTTTTTGAGTCAAATATGTCCATTCTATTATTTACTGATAAATGAAAGCACATTATATAAACTCCACGATTATTATTATTGACATTTGCGATTAGTTTTTAGCATATAAAATTTCTTCGTACGATATATGAAAAGTGGCTAGGGTTTTGGATTGGTTTTTGTACAGAATAGTATGTTACTTTTTCATGCGTTTTATTAAATACTATTTTATATAAAAAGTTTATATATTGCTTCCTCCTGGAATGACTGGAAATATTTTGCAACATCTTAGACTTTAATTCCTGGTTTTGCAACTTTTATCAAATCGGGTGGCGCCCAAAAATATCATCAATAAAAAAAAGGTTCCTCAATTCACGGCCCCCATACATAAGCTCCCAGACGAAGAGCACCGGTGCAGTGTACCTTGTTTAAAAAAAAAATAAGGTTACAATATCATATCTCACATGCATTTCAGATAAAATATGTATACCAGAATTCTCACAGCTTTTAGGACAGGAGATGTTTCAGTTATTTGCAAAAAAATGTGTCATAGGAGATCATAAGCTCTTTCATGCAGCAGAACCAAATCCACCCTCTAGCTAACATCCTTCAAGAAACCACCCCTAACTTTTGGTTTTCAAATTGTACCCCTATGTTTGTTTTTGATCAACTTACATACCTTTTCCCAATCAATGATATATCAAACAAAATGGTAGCTAGAATGGCATGCAGAATTATAGCAAATGAAAATACCAATGAAATTTTAATTGTTGATATAAATGATGAAAAATTAGCGGCATTTAAAATTCCAGAAAAAAGATTCTCCTCCGGCAGAATTTAAACCTACGAACTCTGGCATTTGTAAGGTGTTGAAGAGTTACGGGTTGTATAAAAAATCATTCGTTTCGGTGATCATCAAGATTTACCAGGGATCGGAGTGACGGTATTGATTACAAGCCTCTGAAATGTTCTGGGTTGAATCTTCAATATTTATTAGTTGAGTTTCGAAGACAACTCGTTTCAAATATCCCTATAAAAAAAAGTCCAGTGGTGTGAGATCTGGAGAACGTGCAGGCCATCGCACAGGTTCACTATTTCCGATCCAACTTTGATAGCACATCAAAGTTTCTTGGAAAAATGAGGGCCGATGAGACGTCCATTATGTAAAACACACCACACATTCACATTTTCCTTTCTAGTGAAGGTACTTGAATGTGGGCAAGTAATGTAATTGATGTTTCAGAATATTAGGGAAAAAAACAGAACACAAAAGAACATTTCATGGACTCTTTTTCTTCAACATTCACTTTTTTTGGTCTCTACAACGTGGAATAAATAACTCAGTCCAATTAACATGGTACAATAGTACAACTTCATATTATGATATATCAATTAATGAGAAATGAAAAGGGCTGTAAGTTGAACATAAACAAATAAACCTTGAAACTTGAATTGAACCAAAGTAACGAGCCAAACTCTAATTTGCTCCTGGCCAATCTATAGCAACAGTTTGAAGGATTATTCTGTGAAAAATATATCATAATAACAGTACGATTGGGTTTTGAGACAAGAATCTATTATAGCACCACCAAACTTGGTATGCTAGTAGTTGGAACCATGATAAAGACAAAAAAAAATTGTTTACCAAAATTCCAGCGGTGGAACATATTTTTTTTTTGTTTAAAAATATATAAATAGATTTAATGCTGCAATCTTGGTAAGTATATGATTTATCTGAAAATCAACTCAACAAGGTGAAAGACAATTCAATTTTCCACAAAAATTATTCCTAGTAATTTCGTATGAAATGTGCTCGTTTTCTCAGAAAACGTGACTGAACGCCGACATCAAACTTCAGGTTCACCCTTACCGCCGCTGAAAGTTCTGGCGTAGACGAATATTTAATTGGTCATAACTCTGCTAAAAATGATCGGAGAAGAAAATGGAAAAGTTTATATCATTTCTGAACTCCTACCTTCTCATGCAAATATAATATGCGAGTATTTGAGTACCTAAAATGTGTTTTGTCGCACTTCACGGAGATGTTTGCGGATGATCCGAAAATCATGAATAATTTAGTAAATATGGAATTATTATACAAAAGCAGCAACCCATACCCTCTCTGGACGATATGCAACAATTTTAAAGTAGTGTGACGGTACCACTTATACATGCAAAAAAAAACTTTGTTTTACTCCTGCCTCATTTTCAACTTACCCATAAAATCGGCATTCTCTTCACTAAATGTTGAAAATAATCGCTTATTCATATGCTGCATATATATGTATATTTAATAACACTATTATGAAGTGCAAACCTCAAGCTTGAAATCACATACTTCATTATAAAATATCCATAACTTCCGGAACCTCCATAAATATCGTAGAAGGGTTATGTGAAGTGGGGCAAAACACATTTTAGGTACTCAGATACTCACATGTTATATTTGCATGAGGAAGTAGAAGTCTTCAGGAACGATATGCATCTTTTCTTTTCCTTCTACTATAATTTTCAGTAAAGTTATGACAAATCTAATTTTGGGCCCTGCCTGAACTTGCAAAGGTGGGTTAGCGCGAGCATGAAATGTGATGTGAGCGTTAAACCACGTTTTTTGAGAAAACGAGCGTATTTTATAAGGTATTACCAAAAATGTTTCTTTTGTGGAGAATTGAATTATCTCTCAACCTATCGAAATCGTTTTTTGATAAATCTTATATTTTCTGAAATAACAAAAAAAAATTATATTTTTTTTTTAAATGAAAAATTTTTTAGGTTCCACCCCTGATTTTTTGATAAACAATTGTTTTTTCTAAGAACACATAATGTCGAGATTTCATGTGCCGAGTTTCAGAGTGCTACAGTTCATTCTTAACTTTTTGCTCGAGTTTGTCTGTCGTTACTAGATTATAATGGCCTGGGGTGGGATTCTGTGTACCATAGAATTCTGTTGTCGAGAGTTTTGTCTCTTTCTCTCCCATGAATTCAACCATAATTTCATGTCACTTTTTCTATCGACAATATAATTCTATAGCACACAGAATCTCACACTTGTATGTTTATGATCACACATATTAACATACCTGTTTATTCTGTAAAAATTGTATAAATGTGCAACAAAATATGTTAAATGGGTAAAAATTAACACAAAGCTTACAGAATTACCACTTCAGTGTGTTAATATTATTAAAAATATGAGATTGTCTTTTTACAAAACCTAACCTAACTGATAACAATAACCACTATTTGGTAGTTTCAATAAGTTAAAGGAACCAGTTATTATGATTATTTTTATATTCAAAATCAACTTCCAGCTTTTCAAGATTCCAACCCATTGCCATTGCCACTGCCTCTGCTGATGACGTAACTCCATCTCAGTTAGGGCTGCACGATATTTTAAAATTCCCGGCGTCAATCCTGAATCACCTTTTTCGATGGATCTTTGACACGGTGCCTTTTTCCTCTGCATCATCCATATTGCAGTATGCGGATAACCCAATAGAGGTTTATGATTATCGGAGTTGACAGAAAATTTGGGGCATGAAAATCGGACGAGAATATACCGTCCGATAAAATCTGTTTAATAACCATAGATTTATTTTATGATGGTGTGGACTCGTTCGCTTATGATCGACTGTTTTATTGGGTTGAATATGAATTTCTATATTGGGTGGAATATTGGTTTCAGGGATAAAGTTATTCGCTTTTGGAGACAGGGATATTCAAGGACAGTTTTCTCGTGATATTTCATCAGATATATTCGATGAAATTATTAAAACCAAGGAATAGTTGGATATAATAGTAATATCAAATTGATTCCATTGCAGCAGGTTTACATAAACAGTAATAGAGAAACAAGATGTTGTGCCCTACTAGGATGACGCTTATTGCCATAATCCTATACAATAGGAATGATTGGGTCGAAAATCCATCAGAAAACAACTACTTTCCTGGCTAATACCACGACGAACCATTTATTGCAGACATTAGCTATTGCCTATACTGATGAGGACAAGCACCCAGAAATCGATCAATAGGTGGTCCAAATGTTTCAATGAACATTTCCATGCAACTAGCAATCGCAGAGACATCCTTGTAGGAACTCTGCACGGAAATTCATTAGATGTAATTCAACGTTCATCGTAGTATTAGCCAGGAAAGTAGCTGTTTTCTGATGGATTTTCGACTCAATTATTCTTATTGTATAGGATTATGGCATTAAGCGTCGTCCTGGTAGGGCAGGACATCTTGTTTCTCTTTTGACAAGCTTATTGTGAACAATGCAGATTTCTTTATTTAAAAAGTATTAGTTTAAAACAACAAAGAAAACGCTTTACTTCCAACATGAACTAAAAAGTAAAAAATAATTGACAATATAATTACTCAAATATAAAAAAAACGAGGATGCTTCCGATCTATATTCTCATATTTTTTAGTTTAATTTAACAATACCTAGCGTTCAAAAGCTCAAGGGAACTTTTTTTTACATTTGAGTAATTACATTGCCAATTATTTTTTACTTGTTAGTCCATGTTGTAAAGCATGTTCTTTAGTTCTTTTATGACTAAAAAAATCGAAATCTCCGACCCCGAAAACCCCCACATACCAATTTTAAATCTTGAATTAATGAATTTTGACATAAAATTCATAATCTCTATTTTTAAAAATTGGTTTAACACCTCAAGATTTGGAATTTAACATAGTGATTTCGATTTATGTCCAGATATGTTTTCTATTATTAAATTATCATTTTGTGAACCAACTTAAAAAACTCTGAGCTTCGTGTTCAGATATCTGACCATAAAAAAAGAAAGATTAGAACAATTGGTTTCAACTGAAATGTTATTTATCATTATATTACTAACGCCATCAACTAGACTGTTTTTAATAACGCCATCTGTTAAAAAATTGAAGAAGAGTTGATATCGGTGTGAAGAAAATTGCGCAACACTTGCATTCTTGTGGTACGCCTAATGGAAAAACTGAAACACCAATTGCGTCTACCAAAGTCCAGAAATATCGGGTGGACTTGAATCATTTATTATTGTATCGATTGGATCTAAAGTTGTATCAGGTTCAAATTTATGAGTTGAAATTGGACTGGTCAATGGAGCTTTAGGTTATGTTGAAGATATTATTAATGAAGATAATTTTTGTCCTCCCGATCTAATGTATAATAGCGGTTGTGTTCCAATATCACCCATAACTAAATATTGCAATTATAATTCATAAGTCACAAGTTTAAATGTTAGATAAATATCGCGTTTTTAAGTGTTTAAACATAAGAAGGATTAGCATAAGATAGAAGATTTTCTCATAACAGATTGAACGTATTAAAAAATCAAATATGTTGAAGTGTAAAAAACAAGAAGAAGTCCGTAGGAAGATTTCAATGGTTTAATGAAATAAAGAAACTGCATGAAAATTATTTACCTTATGAAGTATTTACAGAAACGCATAAGAATCCACCCAGTGAAGAATACTATTGAAAATACGGTCTTATAAATTATTAAATAATGTTAGTACTAGGTGAAAAATCCTCACGAGTTCTCACGCTTTTTGTTAGTTTATTCAGTGATTTTCAAATGAAAGAACTCAATGTGTTGTTATTCATTGTATATACCTCAGGTTATTCGAAATCTCTTGAACATTTCCATATTCAAGTATATGTTGATGACACTATCTTGTATTTTGGTGATGAATTTAAAAATCTATAGATCAGGAATGTAGTCAAAATAAGGACATTCAATTTATACTGATTGATAGACTATTTCATTTTTTTAATCGATGTAGCAGATATTTGATGAAAATCCATACTAATGTTTATAATGAAGTTGTAATATTGACATTCACGTTTTTTGGTTCACGACATATGTTTCGCCATACAATGGCTTCTTAGCAGAAAAAGAGTAGAAAAATTTATATTTTTGTGAATGCCATGGTAGAATGGATATTTTAATATAAACTTGGAAACTATTATTATTTCTATCGGTTCTCTGAAAAATAACCTTTTCGATGTGCCCAGGCCAGCAGGTTAAATAACTATTTTCTCCCACGAGCAATTCATCTATTTCCATCCAACCCAATTTACCATTCACAATTGCAATGAAACAAAATGAGTTGCGGATCATATTTCGCCTGTAAGTTTGAATTATTCATGTCATCCATTAAATTCATATTTATATCTATAATAAATAAAAATGTCAACAAATATCATATACGCAGGAGTCACATTTTCGTGGACATTGAATATTATCAGAATGCTTTCTATTGTTTGAAAAAGCAGAAGATGTATTGAGAATAGTGAAGGTGGTGAGTCAGTACATCGTCGAAGAAAATAAATTTTAAGCTTGAATAGAAAGACAATTCATTAATTCTTTGCGTCAACATGAAATTGGATAAAACAGGTCGAAATCGATAGTTGCTCACAAATAATGGTAAGCAACAATTTTCTGTTATAAAGAGTCAAAACAGGGCGGGGGGGGTTTGTGTACCGTAGAATACTATTGTCGATAGTTGAGTCACTGCCTATCTCCCATGAATAGCTCATAATGCCAACTTTGTCGGTGGAACGCACGTCGACTGAAAGTGACGTAGTTTTGATAAGTTTCTATATCTTGAATTGTAATCAATTGCAGGATGCCTGTCACCATCATTGTTATTATTAAGGACGACAAACGTTTATCGGTAGCCTCAAAAAAATATAACACCTTTGACTAGGAGCAAATGTAACTTGGTAACACACTCTCTCAGCTGTTATGCTTTTTTTGATATCTCTGTTACATACACAACTGACTATTCAAATGACTATTGATACATACATTTCTAGGTAACTTCACGCGCTATCTGATATATACAGAACTGAACTTTACAGAATATTGTGTTACATTCATGTTGGGTTCAAACCGAAAGAAAAGTCACCGATAATAGATTTGTAATGGTTCATACCATGAAATCATTTATATTATTTTGTTGGTACTAAACCTCAAATTATCATTGGAAATTCGAATTGTACTATTGGGCTGTTGAAGGAAATTTGGTTATTCTTGACCTTTCAACTAAAAATAAAAAATTTACGGCCAACGTGGATCCATTTTCTTATTGCTCCAAAAACTCAGTATTGTGAATTACTTTTCATATTCGTATTCAAGCAGACCTCATGCTTCTTCCATCTAACATTATCTGGACTTAGAAGATGAGATTCTTCTCGGTCCTCATTCGCACCACAGAGCTTGACTTTTCGCCGCGTAGGCTCTCCAGATGGCGTCATTTCCACCGAAACCATAGGGAGTGAAGTGCAATCATGAACGTAATAGTCCAGTAAATCACCATTTTCCCGGATTTAGGTTCCACTTACCGACTATTTCAAAGTCGACCCTGTGCCGGGGGTTGCTTTTTTACTGGGGGTGGATGCCACCAATTCTTGGGTGTGATATTTTTTTTTATTGAAAATAAGTGCGGAAATCGAAATCTGAAAATCAATACTTTTCGACTTATTCAAATATAAATATCGAAAAACCTGTAGAAAGCAAAATTATAGCTTATAAAAAAACAAAGAAAATACTGTATCTATGATGCGTGCAGAGTCAATACAAACGGAATTATTGCTTGTTGAAAGTTGATTGGTATTTTCAAACGCCAAAATGGAAAACTTTACAATAACCAAAAAACAATGCATTTTTCGGGGAAAAATCATTGAACCTGTTTCGAAGTCCTTTAAGAAATCTTTATTTTTATATTTTATAAAAGTTACTAGCTTCAAAACTAAGCGAGGTATGAAGAGAATAATGTCGATTCCGCCGCACCAGAGTTTCGGACCTTTCGAACCGCCCGCCGCGAGCGCTCTGCCGGTGCCCGCTCAACATTACGCTCATCAACGGATACCGCAACCGGTGAGTTCATGTTTATTTGATTTCTTTATAATTCTTCTTTGGGCCGTCCAAAATAATGATTTGCAATACTTGAAATTATTAGTGAAGTGAAAAATATACTTTATTATAAACTATGAGATGCAATACAAAATATAAAATATATTTTTGAAATTGAAAAGAGAAAACAATTTTAGTAAATTAGCGAAAAATCGCCTTTTCTTCAAAATAACTCAAAAACTATTGATAATACGCAAAATTTTGTGGAGTACAAAATTGTAGGTTTTTTTTTATAGAAATTTTGGCATTTTTGTTTTTTCTGTAAGATGAAAATTGAGTAACATATGCCATTTGAAGCTTGCGTATGTTCGCACAAAGTACATTTTTTAAAAATAAGATCTGAAAAAAAATTATTTAGATGAACTTATGTCTCTAAAAAAATCCTACAAAATGCTTTTTTGAAGGACTTGATTGCTTGAAAACTGAGCGAGTTATGAAAAAAAAAACAAAAGCACATTTTTGTAGAAATCAGAATATGTATGTTGAAAAGGGGAACATTCTCCATGAAAATTGAAAAAGGTGATTTTTTTCAACATGAATAACTCCCAAAAGGTTATCTTGAACGATGGAAAATAAAAACTGAAGTTCGTCTTTCAGTCGCAGATGATTCCACAACAGATTTTATGAATGTCCTATTTATATTTTCGAACTAAAATTAGAATGTATATTAAGGATATTGATGTATACACATAGTGGCTATATTTTAGGCCTAGTTGAACTTTCACTTATATATATATTTACATATTAGTTATTTTTCATACAATTGGGTTTCCCGGTTACCTAATAACAATTTTGATAATTTTTTTTAATGATAACTGTCATAAGCGAGGTTTTTAGGGGTCAAAAATATTTAATAGATCAGAAATTCTCTATCGAGGTTAATTTAACGTATTTACAGATAATTTCACGCTCGAAACTAGTATTTTATAAAAAAATTCGGATACGGGTAATTTTCACCCCTAATAAATAAAAATCAACCCCCGGCACACTTCAAAGTAGAGGGTAAATAGAACCTGAATCCAAATTTTCATGCAAATCGATACTGTTTAATCAGTTAATTAGCTGCTTATATAACATTTTAATTATTATTTTTTGATGATATCTGTCATAAGGGGTGGTTGTTAAGTGCTAAAACTGATTAATGAATCATAAATTATATTGAAAATTGTCAACTGACCTTCATTTAACTGATATAAATATGATTTCAGTTAATTACATGCTCTAATCTGAATTTAAAAAAAATCCAATAGGGGTGGTTTTCACCGCAACCCTCGGCACCGGGTAGATTTTGAAATAGACGGTAAGTAGAACCTACATCCAAATTTTCATACGAATCGGTGCTGTATGGAATAAATACACAGTTTACACTTTTTTTATCATTGATTGGATTATAAATCAAGGTGCACGTTAACGTATAGATTGATAGATGATCTTGCGCAGTCTTGTTTTCTTTGCGTTAGCGTATGCGGCTGGTTACGGGCGTACGTGAAAGTTCGTAAAATTAAGTCAACCTTTAAACCAATCACGGACGCTAATTCCAAGAAAACGAGAATGTGCATGCTTAGCTCAAACCAATGTTTATGGAAAATTAAAGGTAAAGGTTACTTCAATTGTGATATAAAGCAAAAAGCATATGCATTGCTCATCAAAAAGTTGCGGGAAGTTGATGTTAATGTCTAAATTAAAAAAAAAAACTGTCGAGTGATTCCTAAACATCTCCAGCCGTACCATTCTACTTTTGATCCCGCAGTTCCGCATGTGCACTTGTTTACGCTAGAAGCGAGGTGAACCGTCAAATATGGCTGCTCCTCGCCTGTTCTTTCTGAATTTTGGATAAATAGTCGTTATTTCGTAATAATTTTGCATTGTTATTAGGTCTAGGTAAGGATAGTCAGGTCAGGTATGGTTGGCTAGTAATTTACGCATTTTCAACTTGGTCTGCATGCAAACTAATTCACGCATTTTCTACTAACTCGCAAGCTAGGTTAGCTTGCTCTGATTAGGTTTGTGTGTCAATTGCGAGCGAAAAAACAAATTCACGCAGTTTCAACTCAGTTTGCCTTCTTGTTTTGTCATCTAAACACCCCGCCACACCGCCATTAAATGACGCACTTCGTAAATTACATTATTTTAATTCGAGTTGTGCGCACGCGGAACAGCGGGATCAAAAGTAGAATTGGTACGGCTAGACGCTTGTTAAACATGTGTGGGTTATGGCGCAGTTCGTAAAATCTGTCGGGTAATCACGTACGAGTAAAACTGTGACTAATCCCGTGTGTGTATGGGTCACTCGAGGCCTCTCCACTCCACTCAAATGTTTCGTTAGAGTCTCTGTCGAAGCAAGTACGCAGATTCTCAATTTCGGTATAGCCCTCAGAGTAATAAAAGACCATAGAGATGCCTTCTCCATCATTGTCTTGAAGTCAACATAACTTTGTTTGTTTACAAGCGAGGGCCTCATACATGTTTCCGTATTCATTCGGGTAGTTTCGTGTATGTCCGCTCATTTCATTCGGATCAAGTTGTCATTCTTCGTTTGTATTATGGTCCTTCATACTATAAATGTAAACAAACTCTCAATAACATTTCACCACCCGTCACCCCCCTCGCCAATAAATTGTATGGAAAAGGATAGTTTATGTTCACTTCAAAACAGGTATTTGTGTAGGTATAGACAGGGCATCTCTATGTCTTTTATTACTCTGAGGTATATCCGAAAATAAGAATTTGGTGGTTGCTTGAACTCGATTTGACCATCATATGTGTAAAGCGGGTTGATTCAGTAAGTCCAAGGCCACCGTCTTCATCAGCGGCAAATTTTGTATCCTTCTCTATGATGAATTACACGAGACTCTGCTAAACGAAATCCAATGGCTGTCAGCGTATTATCCAGGATAGTAGTTGTTAATGTTAGAATATGCTCGTATGGAATTTCTTCTATGATATTATGATTGTATGTTCAATATTGTGATTGATATATCTGTAAACTGTTTCTATAATTTTCCATCATTTTCTTATTCGCTTCGCCAAATTTAGTTCGTGGGTACCAATTTCGGTGCGCCCATGAGCAGCGGCGCCCGCGAGGTGAGCTCCATCGTCCCACGCTCGATCAATACCGTATCAGCGCGCATCTTACAGTCCCCAAATTCTCTTCATTTACATCTTCATTCACAAACAGGGCTTCTAACGGATAACGGATCAATCCTGCAGCTGCTCATCGATTAAGATAGTAGCGGAAGTTGCCGGGCGGAGGTGAGGGGAGTATACGAAGGTTTTTTCCGTTGGAAAGGTTTATTATCTGAACGAAAATATTTTTTGTGGAGGGTGAACTCTATGAGGCGCCGTTCGGGTAAAAAGTGTTTTTGCAAATATATTTAATTTTGTGTCAATATATTTATTAGTTGTAGTAAATATTTTCATTTTGCTTTCCCATATATTTATTTTCGATAAAACACAAATATTCATTTTCCAAGCATTACAAATATCCATTAAATCCCATATATTTATAAATTCGATCTATTTTATGTCGTCAAGAGATGGCGCAATCGACGCGATTTGTCCAAGCTCAAGCATGTGGCAACATGGCAACTAGGTAGTTATTAGTACATAAAGTGGCTAACATATAGCAGTATTGGGCACTTAATTGAATGGCACGGCCTTCTAAATTCAGTGACCCTATGTGTGGGTCGAACGAAGGCCCTCTAGGATTAAATGACCCAATCTGAAATATTATACTGCCGCCATCTATTCGGCAATTTCTGTACTAACGACTTTGCTTCGTTCCCATGTTGTCATATGCTCGAACGTGTCACTAATCGCGTCGATTACGCCATCTCTTGACAACATAAAATAGATCAAATTTATAAATATATGAGACTTCACGTTTTTGTAAATTAGTAACACTTGAAATGTAAATATATTGTGTTTGATCGAAAATAAATATATCGGCACGCAAAATAATATATACTGCCACAATTAATAAATATCGACACGCAAAATAATATATATTGCTACAAATAATAAATATATTGACAGAAATTATTTATATTTGCAAAAACACTTTTTATCCGAATGGCGCCGGCGCCTCATTTCAACACAAAATTTGAGAGTTATTTAATCTTCAAAAAATTAAGGAACTCTCTATAACTAATGTTGAATACTCTTTTGAGAAATGTGTGAATGGTTTGTTATTAGAAATAATCTCAAACGCAAAAAATCGGTGGTTTTTGGGTTTGTTGGTTGTGGTCTCGAGGTAATTCTAATGACGTTTCGTCTACATCTGCGGTTGTCATGAAGGCGGTGTCGTTACGGATGAAGCGTTCGAGTCGTTCGTCTGGGCCTGACTGATTCAGTGTCTGTGCTGGTTACTTCTTTTATTATGCTTGATTTCGCCTGGTCACCGAATCGAACACCAAATAGATAATTCCATACCCATCAATGGCTCAAATTGTTAGCACCCTCGCCATTCCCTATTTTAGCCATGATCCCTCTCAACATCCAACTCTCAGAGCAGAACTTTTAAGTCGCATCCACCATTTCTGTGATCTGTCAGCTGCCACCTTATACCTATCACCCCTCAAGTGTCACTTGTTATATGTTATACTTGTTATTCGTCAGTTTTTACATGTTATCCAACAAATAAAAGCCTGTCTTCAAAAAGTTTTTAGATATAATTTTTTTGTCAGCTCATGTACTTGAAATGCCTTCTGCCCATCCATTTTGGAATGTGTGAAATTGTTTTGTGGGACAAATCCTTCTCGAGTCATTTCTCTGGCAGGAATTTTTGGACTCTCTCCATACGTAAGGAAAATATCCAGATTGCTATCTTCCATTACCTTCTGCGGTCTTTCTAGGGAGATAATCCTCCCCCGTTCGTGTAATCTAAAGTGTTCCCCAAATTTGCTCGCAATCCTTCCTCCGGTTTAATGGTAAATAAATCCGCAACTTCGGCTTGGCTGCACATTCGATCACTAATCATCATTAAGATGTCTTGCTTTGAAATTTCGGTTAACGAAGTGTATAGTACGACACTATTCCTTCATTTGAGAATAGGTATCGACTATGAAAACATATTTAAAACCTTCCTCTTCAGGCTGAAAACGATTAAAAAAGGAAACATCCTTCCAACAAATGAACTAACTTATACCTTGGCGATAGATTGGTTTTGATTGACTCCTTTCTCACAATAATTGCAATATTATCTACAATATTCACATCTATACAGGTTGTTTCAGAAATTGTAGCAATTAAAAAAATGGGTTGTTGTATAGAACATAATTATTGACAAAAATTTCAATTTTTGACGTAGTCAACAATTTTCGAAATTTTGTATGGAATTTTATGCAATCGCTTTCAGTTACCTTTATTTGGGAGGCACTGGTTTGATTCTCCAGGCTACAATGTGTTTTCCCGCTGGCAGTGTTTCAGCGCGGTTTGTGCAGGCTAATGTAAACCTCTTATCAGTGATTACCGAAAAAAGTTTTGAAAACTTTGAAATTCAATATCTCCCAAGTATTGTTTCGTTTCGTTCTGTTTTGTCATCTTCTACTTTCCATTTAATTCATTGCTCCAATTTCGGAAACACCCTGCATAAATTCGAGCGAAATAATATATTGATTACCTCACCATCGAAGGCCATAATAACTTTTTCCTTGAAGATTCCCTTTGGAGTTAACCGAAATGTCGTTTCCAAATATCCTTTTATGTGTTTGTAACATGTAAGTTTTTTTTTTTTTCAAAACATCAATTCCAAAATACTTGACTTACAATATTTCATAGACACCTTAAATTAAAATCTTGTTATCTACTAACCTATCTATTCCTTTCTCAATTTTCGATTTCGAATCAAATGGTACAAGGCGAACTTCACAGAATTCCGAAATGGCGCCTTCCTTCCAAGTTAAACAATTTCAAATTACGATATAGTAGAGGTATGAAAAAAATGAATAATTTTTCACGAGTTTGTAGAATATGAAAAACGGCTACCGACCGTCAACCTAATCAACCCCATGCAAAGACATCCCAACCAGAATGATGATGAATCACTTTTTTTGGTGCACTCTATGTTCGAAATATAATTAATACCACAGATGGGCATTTTCAACGGAGGAGTCTTAACGGAGGTGAAAATCAGAACGATAGTGGTAATAATATCAATCCATTTCTATGAACATTGTCTTGCCATACTGTCATGCAACAAAAATCAAACCGATGCATAATTCCAAAAATATCAAAAATCGAATTTTTGTCACCTTATAGCTCGAAATTTGGTCGTAGCATCGATCTGTGAATTGGACTGGAATTGGATGATGCTAGGATTGTAGAAAATGTGCGGGGTCCTTTTCAGATACGACGTCCGGCAGCAAGAAATTGAAACCTTAAAAAATTTTGGCATATATTTCATTATTTCAAGTGGTTCATTGGGATATGATTACCAGAATCTGGGAAATAAAAACCCCGAAAGAAAAACGAAAGAAAACTCCGGAATAAAAACCACCCGAAAAAAAAAAAACGTTTACGATTAGCAAGAATCTAGGTACTCACTTCATTCTTGAAGACCAACCATCAGTTTCTTGATAAACGCCAACTCTTATCACGAATTATTATTTTAATGAAATCAATAATAATCCATCTTTTGCCTTCTGTTTGAAACACGCTGTATATCATAATAATTATTATATTCATAACCCTTATCATCATTTCAATTTATATGAAAAACTGAATTGATTCAACTAAATCTTTTATACCGAAAAAACAATCCTTCCACATCCCAATTCAACTTAATGAGTATTCAGCATACTTAAGTGGCTATCAAATCTCGCTTCGAAAGCCAAAGGGCTTTTCGAAACCGCCAAGCCTCGATACGGCTTCGTGAAGATATTCCCGTTGCTCGTAATGGGCATGAAATGATTATTCCTTATTTCCTGTGAATCTCGGTCTCGGATGAATATTGCCAAGGAAAACAAAATTTCAGGTACGAATATGAAAAAGAAAGGCATGAAAATAACAAGATGCTTCGGACTGCGTGCGAGCTTGACGTACTTTCCGAGTTCTTTTCATCGTCCGTTTTTGAGATCAACTTTTGAATATTTGTTTGTCCCAAACGTCATAGCATGCGTGTACTTTGAAGACTAAAGTGGTAATTCCAAAAAAAAATTAATGTTAATTTTTACCCATTTAACATATTTGGTTACACGTTTTTATGATTTTTACGGAATAAACAGATATGTTAATATGTGTACATTTTTGCTAATATTTGAAAGAGTTTGGAGTTTTGATCTAATTGTATTTTCAAAATGGAAAATCAGTCAAAAAATGGCGGCGATACAGTTTATTGTTCAATCGAACAAAGTTGGCCATGAAAATCAAACTTAAATCATCTCAACTGACGAACTTCTGCAATTACCAGAGAAAGCTTCAAGGTAAGATCCAATTGAAAATTGGGGTCTTGATAGAATTGCACCTCCCATATTTTTCAACAATTATTGAAAATTGTCTCCAAACTACTCGAGAACTATAATTTTTTCTCAAATAGCAACAAACTCTTTTCCTTTAATGTGAAAAATGATGAATTTATCATAGTACTAATATGAAATGTTTTGGAGGATTCTCGTACGAACCAAAGGCACAAATAGGTTTCGTTAGATTGAATGTTCTTCAACCAAGGTGGCTCAAAACGTAATTAAGAAAGCTGGTCGAGGTGTTAGGAGCTTTTGCTCCCATCCAGGCGGCCCGGGTTCGATCCCCACCGCCATCACGGTGCTAAAGTGGTTCGGAATCCACTTTTTAAGCTGTAGGTTCCGGGTCTCCCTTGCTCGCACAAGCTCTGCTTCTGAGGGGTTTTCCCCGAAAACCTGGGTAATTCGTAATAACAATATTTTTTAGCAATACAAAAATGCGTATTTTATCAACAAATTGGCAGTTTGTTCTACTTAATGCAGAGTTTTTGTTTCGCTTTCTGATGTTCTAAGCCGCCCTTGCTGAAATAGCAGTTGTGAGCATTCCTTTATGGCTACCGTCCCATTCTTCGAAAAGTTTAAATAATTGTTTCAAAATATGGCGGCTGCAATTACATAAAAACCTCAAATTTCAACTGTTTTTTCCGTCGAAACTTCATCTAGTAACTTCTGATGACGTTAGTTCGCCAGTTTGATGATTTAAGTTTTATTTTCATGGCCAACCTTGTTCGAATTTTTTATTTTGAAAAACAATATTATTTGAAGACCTTCTGGATGATTAGAAAAATTGTAAAGGATATATTGTCGTTGATTTATCTTGCCAAAAAACACTCGAACATATTTTTATGAGATAAATTTATTTCGACTCTCATTTTTTTATCAGTAATCAGACATTAGACAAAAATTGCTCGACCTACGGTCAGTTTTGCTCGTGAAATTAATGATTGGAAAAATTATTTTTTCGTTGAAGGTAGAAAATTATCCGATAAAAAGAAGCTCTTGTATTTTTTGTTGATAAAAATGACTGTTCCTCAAAACCAGACTTCATCTATAGTATTGCTTACACAATATGAGTCGTTTTGGGGAATTTTCGTCTCGACAAATCACACAACAAAGTAGGCGTACAGTAGTGCGTCTCTCTTATTTATGTGGTATTATCATATATCATTGCGTTCCTTGTTGCTCGCATAGATTTGTCTATACCCCCGATGAAAACTTTCCGATCAAGCCAAGCGAATCGGTGGGATTAACACAAATATACCTCTCTTTATTTTCCCTAATGCGTTTTCCGTTGCGCTTGTTATTTTTCGATGTATAGAATAATTGTTTCCGGTTCGATATGAATACTAATTACCTACAGTGAAGTTGAACATGTAAATGGAAAAATGAATGAAACAAAACTTCAGTATCGGAAACTATTTTCAAATATCCATATTCGAGGAATAATCAACAAATTAGTGCAACAAACTGGTGAACAAAACCCCTATTACTAATTCATGACTTCATTGACACTGTATTGTATCGACAAAACCCCAAACCCCAAACAAATGACAAACACGTAGGATCAATAACATTAGTGTGGAAATTTATATGAAACAGAAAAATTATAGTGGATAATAACTATGTAAATTCCAACGAAATGTCATGGCAGGTATAGCACGAAAAACACCTAACCATAATATCAGACGCAAAAAATCCCTTATTTGGAACTACCCAAATAACAACATATCGATGGACGGTCCAATTCTCATGTAAATATACCCATTCGACTAAAAATAGAAAATTGCCACGGCTTGATTACATTGACCCTGACTTTAACGTTGTATATCCAACCAGAAGGGTATCGGTTCAATGAAACAGAACACGAGCTATATAATACTGAGTGATTTTCATGGATGATTTCTTTCACATGCCGTGATTTTTGGGTAGTACCATTATTAATAAATACATCGAGAACAGTGAATGTTAGGTATACAGTTGGATAAATATATCCACGTTGCGCATTTCGGCGACAATAGGTTATTTATACAACAAGGATATAAAGCGACACTTTTTACACATGCAAGCAGTTTTCATAACGAGCCATAGGCAATTTCAAGCGCAATAAAGAGGCTTTATATTCCACTTGAATACATTATTTTTTCGAATACTTTGGTTATTTGATATAAAAACATAAATAACCTTTATTATTAACGTTATGAAAGCAAACGTTCAGTTATTGTTTTGGCAGTGACAGTGACATTCACCAAAAATATTCCAGTCAATCGCAATACTGCCATTCTAAGCCCATTGGGGCAGTAACTGACATACAAAAAAATTGTGGAAAAAAAGTTTTGAATTTTTATTTTGATATTTTAGTACGTCATGTTGAATTTGTACTTTCACTTTTGGAATACAATTATTTTTAATATGATAAATGAAAGCATTCCAAGTGACGGTACAAATTCAACATGTACTAAAATATTGAAATGAAAATTCAAAACTCCTTTTCTCACAAAATGTTCGAATGTCAGTTACCGCCAATGGGCTTAGCACGGCAAAATACATCACGGTGCATATAGTAACATTAATTTTTTAATGAGTAAAATAGTTATGATCGACATGATTGTCGCCGAGACGAACTTTCTAAAATGACAATACATAATATTAACGATACGGTTTATTATATTATTGCTAAAATTTCTGGTTTAGCATAGAAAATACAGAGAACATACTTCAAATGGCAATGAACACAAATTTAATTCAGCTGAAATTTGCCGTAAGTACATGACAGTTCGTCCTAGGTGGCAGAAAACTCTAGATTTTTTCTTCAGTACAGAAATGGAAAATGTTTAGTTCCAGTAGTCGAAATAAATACTTTTGCAAAAGTCTGATTGAATCATTTCTTGTATTGACAAATACTGCAAAATATACTGGCCATAGTCCTCTTCCTTGCTTTTAGTTTGAGACTTGAACATCCTGGAGGATGGCGATCGTCGACCGTTGTGGAAGACTTAATCGAGCAATTCTTTGAAAAAAAAAAGTGAAAATTGGAAACGGTATTTTCAGTGGTGAAATCAAGAAAAGTGAAAATGTCGAGGTCGAGAACAATAACACCTGTCTTGTACCTTATATTTTGGTATTACCAAAATCATCGTTTGAATATGTTAAATTGAGGATGATGGGTATTGTATAGCACCTGTATTTGAACTACATAGGTCTGTTTTTCTGCACGCCATGCAATTTCATTTTTTGCACTCCGTTTGAAAGTAGCATATATTTGACAATTAGAAGTCATTAAAAATGAAACATTTTTTAAGTAAGTATTGGAAAACAGGTTTATTGGCTTATATTTACCTGAGGGTGGAGAATAACTAGTTCCAATGGATTCGGCACTGCTTATTCTACTTCTCATTTTCCACAACGGACTCAATATACCTCAGAGCATAAGACAACACCAGTGTCTCGTCTATACCGTACAAGTGTTGTAGGTACTACTATAACACTCGTAGCGTCGCGTTATGCCTTCGGATATAAACTAAGACTACATGAGCTTGACAAGCCGACATCAAATGCATTATGGTCTCAGGAGCCCTACGACACGTTCTAAAACTAGTGTCTTATTACTTATTACCACTACGGTAGACCAGGTTGTTGAAGACACCATCCTGGCAGGTCATAATGTTTCCATCTGTCTCCGACTTGACTAAGAAATGCGAAGTTCAAATTTTGGGATCAGTGTTCTGGAAGAAGATCCCTTGAATTGGTTTATCCTTACGAAACTGCAGGAAACTTCAGTCTCTGCAGCTATAATGTGAGCTTTCTGCTGAACGGGCTCCAACTCGGTGACAGAGTTCGGGTCATCCCGTTCAAATTCGAAAACGAAACTAAGTTCATCAGCTGCACTGGCTGCTGCCTTGAAAAAAATGCTCCTGTCTCATGGTTGCAGACCAAGAAAAGCAGGGGAACTGAACTCCTGAGATTTTACAGTACCATTCTCTTAAATATATACTGCAAACCCAAAAGAGTCCATGGCCCTCCTGTTGACTGGAATAGTACAACTATGGAACGAACGATTTAGGATGCAAGCTCTTATGAAGATGTATCATTTAACAAGTTTTCATGTCGAGTTGTCGCAGCTCTTTGAGTCCATTTTATCACTCCAAACAAGTAGGGTTGGATTGGAACGGCAAGCGTATTATTTGCAGCAAATTTGATCTTCCCCGACAGTTCTGATGACCAGATCTGGCACTTGTCGCGAAGACTTTCGAGATGAACTGTGGCACATTTGTCGATCCCAAACTCGAAATTCCTTTTGCACTAAGTGGAAAATCTCAGGCAAATATCTGTCAAAAAACTTTCTTCCACGAACACAATTATAATCAAGCATTGAATATTACTTACCCCCTATCAGGTTGTCATTTCAAACCAGATGGGATCTTTGTGCGAATTTAGGAATTATTGAAAAGGGAAACATTCTCCATGAAAAATAAAAAATGTGATCTATTTGTAACATCTAACAGAAAACAACTACTTCCCCGACTAAAGCCACGCTGGACATTGAACTACATCTGATAGATATGGTGAAAAGAATCTAACTGAAAAGAAAAAATCTGAAACCGAAAATTCGCATTTGATTTTTAAATTTTCTCTAGTTTTCATTGTAAATTCATTAAATAAGATAGGGAGAATTTTATTAAAAAATATCACTTACAGAAATCGTTCATTTCATTCAAGCAAGGTTCGCTTCTCTCGCATTTAACCCACAATACATTTTGGTCGACGAAAATCTATTTCGCTTTGACAAGCTCATCAGGGAGATTGATGAAATTGGAAAGCAGGCTCTTCGGAAGCAATCATACACGTCATTATAATCATTATCACATTAATATAATGAATTTCTTGTAATGCCGTTGGTCCTTGATGTGTGCCTAGTTTCTCGGGCGATTGGAAGTGGAAGAAAATTGGCTTCCAAGAAATGCATATCACATTGTTCTTTTGTTCGTTACAAGTGAAGCTAATAATAAAAGTGTCTTCAGTAATAATATAGATGAATATTTCAACAAATATTACCCAGGTTCCGCTCAGTGTTTGTCTGTCGTGCATTCATTTCGTTTTTGATTATTCGTACTTACATGTTTTTAGTTTCTCGCAATGAAAATAAAGGTGATAAGTTTAAATTTCATTGGTGCAGATCCTCGAGGATTCATCCTCGAAAAATTAAAACATGGACAACGTTGGAAAGGAGAGCTGAAGAATATTCTGTTCCGACTTTGATGATGTTTTTCTATATTCCTTGTACAGTTTTCCAATTTATTTTCCATATTTTTCAAACAGCCAAGTAAACCATATCTCAAGATTATTATGACGTGTTATTCTTTTCTACAGAGGTAACGTTCTTATTCCACTATAATTCACTCTTCATGAAACATTTCGTATTCACCTCGTAAAGTTACAATCTGAAAGTAAGCAAATTTTTCCACGAACATTTGTCAAGGCTGTCGTTTTTGGGAGATTCCTGCTTTCAGCGACTTGTTTAGCGTGTTAACATTTATAAAGTACAGAGTTATCGTAAGAGGTGTGCTCGATTTTTGCCTGCGATTGCACCTAATAGCTCTGGGTTTGCTTAAAATAGCCAGTCTTGGAAATAATGTTGAAGAATTCTACTCGTTATTACACCCGTAATTTGTGAGCATAAATGGCGTAATCATGAAATAATAGTTATTTACCCAAATTCACTACAGAAATAACAGTGTAAACAATGGGTATGAGAAAAAGTAGCCTATAATTTCATGTCAAGATAAATAATCTGGTGTCAATTTCTGATCGGAATTTGACGTACGGATTGATTCACTTCATAATAGTAAGTTTATGACAAATTCAGAATAATCCAGAATGATTGTGTTTTGAGGCGAGGATCGATTGTAGCACCACCAAACTTGGTATGCTAGTAGATGGAACCAAGATAGTCAAGAAAAAGAATTGTTTACCAAAACTCCAGGTATGGAACATATTTTTTTTTTCGTATAAAAATAAATAAATAGATTTTTGCTGTAATTTTGGAAAGTATTTATCGAAAAAACAACTCGACAAGTGAACGACAATTTAATTCTCCACAAAAAATGTTCCTGGTAATTTCTTACGAAATGCGCTTGTTTTCTCAGAAAACGTGATTGAACGCCGACATCAAATTTCAGGTTCACTCTTACCCGCCGCTGAAAGTTCTGGCGGAGCCGAATATTTGATTGGTCATAACTCTGCTAAAAATGATCGGAGAAGGAAAAGGAAAAGTTCATATCGTTTTTGAAGACTCCTATTTTCTCATGCAAATATAATTGAGTACCTAAAATATGTTTTGTCGCACGAAGATGTTTGCGGATGATCTGAAAATCATGAATAATTCAGTAAATATGGAATTATTATACTGAAGCAGCAACCCATACCCTCTCTGAACTATATGCAACGATTTTATAGTAGTGTGACAGGTCGCCCTTATACATGCAAAAAAAAACTTTGTTTAACTTCTGCCTCATATTCAACTTACCAATAAAACCGGCATTCTCTTCAGTAAATCTTGAAAATATTTGCTTATTCATATCCTGAATATATGTTTAATAATACTATTCTGAAGTGCAAACCTCAAGCTTGAAATCACATACTTATTTTTTTATGTAGGATGTGTATGAGCGATTATTTTCAACATTTACAGAAGAAATTGTCGGGATTATAGGTAAGTTGAAAACTGACGCAAGAGTAAAACCCAGTTTTTTCTTTGGCATGTATAGGGGGTACTGATTCCTGCTTCAGTACAATTATTTTATATCAACTGAAATATCCACGACTTTCGGATCCTCCGTAAATATCGTAGAAGGGTTATGTGAAGTGGGACAAAATACATTTAGGTACGCAGATACTCACATGTTATATTTGTATGAAGAAGTAGAAGTCTTCAGGAACGATATACACGTTATTTTTCCTTCTACTATAATTTTTAGCAAAGTTAGGAAAAATCTAATTATCTTTCGCCTTGTTGAAATTGTTTCTTGAAAAATCTTTCCGAAACAACAGCAAAAGAAAATTATAATTTTTTTAAATAAAAATTGTTTTGGGTTTTGTTTTTTTCTAACAATACATGATTTCAAGAAGTCATGTGACGAATTTCAAAGTGCTACGATTCATTCTTCACTTGTAGCTTAAATTTGTCTGTGGTTACTGTACTAGAACTGCTTTGACAAATTAGATACTTCTGAAGTGTTCCCCATTGGAGAACAATAGTACGATATACCTTGGATATAAATCAATACCTGTCGCGGCAGTATTCAGAGGGATATATTAGTATTATAGCAGGTATTTGAAATTATGGCCTAGACTTTGATATAAATAAATGCTGTCGCGGCAGTGTCCACAGGAGTATTACTTGTCATTGTGGTCTACACTTGGTTATAAATCAATACTGTCGCGGCAGTATGATATGACTTCACAGAAACTTCTATTATATTATCTGTTTCCCAAATGAACTTCATACACAATACGTAACGCTGGACTGTCAATCTCAGAAAAGCTCTATTCATTTTTCGATAATACCCTAAACTGCGAAAAAAAAGTTTTCCAAGAATGTCACCGTCTCTGAGCCAAATTGATCCCAACGCTGTCCACGGTCTTTATCAATCAGGATTATAATAAGCCTCAACTCGTGGTGAACTTAGTTGTTTTGATTCTGCTGTAAGCAACATCATATTATTCCGATCAATTCTATTCGAAGTTATCCTTTGTTTACTAAAATGTGGGATGTAAATATTCTCTCGGATATACCGATCTCAGACCTACGTTATAGTATGAGTTCTGGACATTTTTCTGCTCAAGTACAGTACAGTGAATACGTTTTGCCACTATGAACCTTAAGAGAAGGATTGCAGAAAAACAGCTATTTAGAACTGATAATTATGTATAATTACCAGTTTGAACTGGAAATTAAACATAACTGGCAGTCCCAGCAGACGTTGTCCTACTCGCCGACTAACCCATTGTCGATTTTATAGCGAAGTCGTTTCACTCTTTTTATGGCGGAGTCGGTGGCGAATGCGCAGGAAGCAGTTTTCTACTTATAAATAAAAAATTAACCAAAAAACATACTGTAGTGGACCGAATTGTGACTTCCCGAATCCACTTGAACACACACAAATTTTTACATAAAAAGAATGTCAGTTTAAAGTGGCAATTACGCATAATTATAACCAAACTAGAAAAAAAAATAGTAAACAAAGGACAATAATATTTAATTTAAAAATTGGAGGGTACAATAGTTAATCAGAAACATATCAGCAGGTATACTTGCTGAAATAAATTAGTGGGTTTTTGATTTAGTGACAGGGGATATACCGGGTGGCAACCTGATTTGTTACGTTATAATATCAACTGTATAGATTTTTGTTCGAAAATATGAATAGTATATTCATAAAATCTGTTGTGGAATCATCTGCGGCTGAAAGACAAACTTTAGTCGCTATTTTCCATCGTTCAAAGTAACCTCTTGGGAACTATTCATGTTGAAACGGGGAACATTCTCCATGAAAATTGAAAAAATGAAATTTTTTTTTTTTGTTATATCTAACAGAAAACAACTACTTCCCATCTGATAGATATTGTGAAAAGACTCAAACTAAAAAGAAAAAATTTTAAAGTGAAAATTCTCATTTTCATTCAGATAGTTGAGTTTTTAATTAATTAAAAAAATCATCGGAAATAGTTGATAGAGGTTTTAAGTAACTTGATAAATATGAATAATTCATCGAGTGATTCAGGACTGGAATATGAAAACAGACCAATTGAAATGTAACAAAGATCTATGATTTTTAGTTGAGTTGCCATTTTATTGAATTAGGAAGCTGGCGCCGTGTAGTTCTCGTGGAAGAGAGAGAAAGAGACCTTCAATATACCACTTTTTACAAATTTATAATACGAGATGACGGCGTGTGGGGAAGGAGCGGATGGTTTGGAGCAATGGATTGTATGGTCGCGAGTTGAAACTGCAGAGGGAGCAAATAAAGATTTTTTTTCATTTTTTTTTTATTTAAATTTGTGATGAAAACTTCGTTAGGTGTAATTTATATATTATTTTTAGCATCTTTTTCTGTAGTAGAGAAATAGTTTACGTTTACCAGAGTTAGTTATTTCTTATTAATTTTTTATTGTTTTTCATTTTTTTTTTTATTCAAAATATTTGATTGTGGAGAAAGCACAGTCTGTTAGTCGGTTATGATACCATTCATCAAGTTTAGATAACGGAGGAAAATATGGTCTCTGAAACTCCAACTTTTTAAAAAAAGCAGCATTTTTACTTGTTTTCAACTTATTTTTTGTGATAGGCGATTTTAGAATACAATTATTAGTTGTAATGTAGTCTGCCCTACTTTTACTACCCAGGCTAGTCAGTAGTGAACGGTGTAGGTTCTTTGGACTATCTTGCCAGTTTCTGATTTTCAAGGTGACAGGCAAGTAAATTAAATTTTGAATTTTTTTATATTTGCAATGGCTGGACGCCAGCAATTTTTAATTTAAGGGGAAAAACTACAAATAACCTAATAGATAAGATAGGTAAGATAATAAAGATAATAGAACTTCCTTCTGTAACCAGCTGAGCAAGAAAACTATAATTTATAACAATATAATTTTATTAACAAATGTAAACGAGGTTAGGTACCCATTCACTCAGGTGTGAACTGTAGTGTTTAAATAATTGATGTTAGATTATGTACTGACTCATATGTTTAAATGATCAATATTGTTTTTGAATTTGGAACGTCTCTTCACTGAATTTGTCTGTTGACTACCAAGTATACCTTCAAATTGTGTACGTGGTTCCTACCATTTCCTGGTGTATTTGCTCTGGTGTTAACTATGGAGGACCCCTTTTTATTCACTCCACTTCAAGAACTTTGGATACCAGATGGCAGCGAACAGCGTGTTCAGTGGGAATGCTCCTCGTCCAAGATGTTTGTCATGAAACACGATTTACAAATATTAGTGTTTCGCACTTCACTCGATATCAATCATTAAATATCGTTATACAATGGAATAAGATGTGTTCCCTTACAGATAATAATATTGATAACTTATCTCCTAAATGTAACAATGAGTTATTGATGCATCAATTATTAAAAACAAACTTGAAATCACTACTGAATAGGTCTTAGCGAGATGATGTTGATTATAAATCACAAACTAGAAAATTACTAGTCACTTATCATAGCAGTTGGAACGAATATAGATGAATTACTTTGTTTGTACCAAATTTACAGATATGTTAGAAAAAAAATTATGACCCTACTATCGTCCATGCACTCAACATGTGATGATTAACTCGAACTTTTTGTTAACTGGACGTAAAGTTCGAATATGAAATGTTCAATCCTTGAAGCTCAAGCTGAATTGATCGGGAAACTCGAGGTTCTCCACGGTGATGTGCAATAATCAAAGTGACTTACAGAAAATCTTCGATGTTCGATGCTAAAATTTGTGGTATCAATATCACGATGAGATCCCACTCATCTTGTTGAAATCGCCAACTATTCCATACAATTCCATGTGGTCGTGTCGACTCTGGAAACTCCACATGTGTTCCACACTATTTGAAAAAGCGTTATCTCTACATAGAAGATGTTGGGACCATTCATTTATGCTTCAGGCCAAACCTCAGCTCACTTCGAATCACAAGATTGATAACTTTTATCAAAATCAGCACCGATGGATATAAATTACTTTGGATTTTTCACCTTTTTGTCACTTCGACATCAGACCTACGAGTCAACCTCTCGACCTCTTCCACATCAATCTCCCCCCATCTCATTTCCGCATCCCTCTATGTCAAAATTCTTCCCCTCTCCACTCCACCTGATTTCTTCTTCTTCACATAACTCGTGAACTAAAGATGGCATATGCTAGAGGGAAGAATTGTCAATACATTTCATCCAAAATTCAGAAATGAGTTTCAAGCGGCGCTTCTGACATGCGCGGGTTTGCGAAGTGTTGACGGAGAGCGATCTTCAAACCACACTTCATAGATGTCGCTACCAATACTGATTGGTACTTACACGGTATCAATAGTAATGGATTTTATCGACTAAATCTGAGAGCTATCGAATGAAATGAGAGTAACGAATATTTCGTTAGATGTCGCTACTAATACTGGTTTGTATTCATACGGTATCAGTAGTAATGGATTTTATCGACTAAATCTGAGAGCTATCGAATGAAATGAGAGTAACGAATATTTCGTTAGATGTCGCTACTAATACTGGTTTGTATTCATACGGTATCAGTAGTAATAGAGATGAATAATAATATATTTTTTTATGGACTTAACTTGAGAGCTATGGAATGAAATGAGAGTAACGAATATTTCGTTACACATCCCCCT
This sequence comes from Chrysolina haemoptera, assembly GCA_958298965.1. Lineage (NCBI taxonomy): Eukaryota > Metazoa > Arthropoda > Insecta > Coleoptera > Chrysomelidae > Chrysolina > Chrysolina haemoptera. The sequence goes on along the minus strand of OY282585.1, from coordinate 6,777,470 downwards.
TACTCCGCCAAAAAAAATTCAAACAAATATTTGGATTTTTTTTTTTTTTTTTTTTTTTTTTTTTTTTTTTTTTTTTTTTTTTTTTTTTTTTTTTTTTGTATATATAGAAGATTAATGACTCAAGTAACACCGTTGACAAACAAAATTTATCCACATGATGAAGGTAAATCTGTGTGTAAATTATAGCATTTACAAGCTAAGTTATCTATTATGAGAAAGGGATATTGCTAATTACCAATACCAAGGTAGTAAAATTTGTAAATTTTAGCATTTACATGGCTGAAACTTCCAACAATCTGTATTAATACAGTATGGAGGGAAGATATACAATAGGGTCTAATCAGTGACCGCCCCCCCCAAGACAAAACTCAGCGCAGTCGAAGCTCTCCCAGACAATCTGGCCAAGATGCTCTCTTCGCTGCTAGATGTTGTTGCGGCGCCGGTGAGTACACATCTACTACCACTCGCCTCCAGATTCTCTGAGACAACCACCGACTGCCCCGAACCAAACCCAAGGAGACCATCACCGGCCACACCCTCGGTGAAACAAAAATGCAAGTTATCAAGAGGAAAAACAAAAGTTTCCGATTGTCACCTTCAACCGGGGTGAACTGTAGTGTCACCTACTGAAATAGTGAACTATTGTTTCACTAGTCATCAAAATGAAATTTTCGGGATACTCTCAGCCTTGGCACTGTGAACAAGTCCTCAGATGCGACAGGTCCAGGGAGCTCAGGATCCCCTAGTAGTAACGCCCGGCCGCTCTTATGCGAGCTTCACACGCTGACCGGCCTAGACCTCCACGCTAGCCTGACGCTACCCCCCAAAGTTCACCCTTCCAAGGACCCCGCTAGCAAGCTAGCTGTCACATCCGAACTGAGCTCACACACCGCCAAAGTGAGTCCCTAAAACAAAACATCAAAAGTTAATCATCCTTTTTTTTTTTTTTTTTTAGGAAAGGGTTAAAACCTCCAAAATAACTCCTTCATTAGAGTATCTATTGCGGGATATGAATTTAAATTAGGGAAAGAAAACAATTACCAAATTTCTAACAAGGGACTACAAAGTTGAAGAGATCTTCAGAAAACATTGCTGTGATTCGGTCAGAAAGGCTAGGATGTTATTACTCAGGCAGGCAAAAGGTACTTGAATTTCCAAGCAGTCACTTTGAAATAAGTAGGCAACCAGCTTCTCTAGAGTCTTTTGAATATTATAGAGTCAACTAATAAGATATTAAGGTACAGATGAGTTCATTTCTACATTATGAACGGTTCAATACATATAATTAGAATCGTCTGTTTTTCAAAAGAGATGAAAGCAAATATTATGTTGTGTTATCTAATATTCATACGTTGCTAAGATTTATTGATTATTTCAAAGCGTACCAGGAAATTAAATCTGCGCTGAATTTTGGAATTACCTAAAGTAAGATATAATGTGAGTTGTCTAGACCATATAAGTCCAAATCACATAAAGAAGAAAAAGGTAAGATAATAGGAAGATATTAGGAAAGATAACAAGCTAGAAATTTAATTGAAGTCCACCAAATGAAATGTACCTCTATTAGATATAGTAAAAATAATGCAGTAAATTAATAGTCAGGCATATCCTGTACAGTAGTGAACCTATTAGGTAAAAGAAAATCTAAGGAGTCTTTCAACATCAAAAGTTATCAAAAGATAATTCCTTGGCTCTAGGCAGGAACTAAACGGTAGAGACAAAGTAAGTTCATGAACATATTCACTAAACCAAGATAATAATCAATGAAATAACATTTCAATGATAAGTTATTAGACAGCATCAAAAGGTAAATCCATTTATTAGGATAAGATACATGACTGTCTAATGAGGCAAGATAAACATGAGAGAAATAATAGATATGCTTGAATTAAATTCAGAACAGTTTATAAAAATCTTTCAGTTTTTATTGACAAGTTCTCTTCTGAAAGAACCAAATTTGCTATGAAGCGTTATCTTAAAGATAAATACTTTCATGAAGAACTGTATCAAAAAAATATACATGCAATATTCATATTAATTCCTCATAAGTCTTTTGATTAAATCTAACTTCCGATGAAAAAATTCAGATAACAATTAATGAAAGGTTATTTACTGCAAAGATAGGTATTTTCTACGAGGTAATAAGAGATATTTTACTAAAGAATTTTACTGAACTGATTTTTCTGAGATAATGAAGGATAAGTTACTGCAAGACATTGGATTGCGAAAAAAAATCAGAGGTATACCAAGACATTTCATTGGAAAAGACATAATTGAGCCCTTTTTAGACTCCAGAAAAATTGACTTCAATTGTTGGAAATTTTCCTATACAGTGGCCAGTTTCAAGACTTCTACTTGACGTCTGGTTATACCACGGTGAGCGAATTCTAAAGCCCCAACTCACGGAGCTAGAACAGGAAATGAAATATTTAGCAGGTGATCGCCAATGACAACACCAGGGGTCATTCAGGATAAATGCATTAATACTACTACAGCACAAATAAACCGAAAATTCCTAGATAAGATCATCACAGATCAGAAAATGCCACCTAGGCAGAAAGGTATGGAATTTCAGTTCTAAGTGAAGTAGCTACTGCATGGCCGACATTACCCAAAATGTCCCAGCTGGTTATCACTGTAAGCGGAACCATGAAAAGATATTCCAAGCTAAAAAGTGGCCAGTCGTAGGGCTTTTACCTACCATCTGGTAGTGCCATGGTGGAGTTAGTCTTAGGCCCCCTCCACTGAGCCTAAATCAGAGAAAAGTAGGAAAACTTGAAGAGTAAAAATAATAATCTAAACAATCCAAGGTACGTTGTGGCTATAGGTCAACAGTCATCATCAAGAGATAAAAGGTACAGGTTTAATTATTGCAGGTATCTAAAATACAGGTGAAGCTCATACTTAGTTTGTTGTTCTTGATTTTCGCAGCAAAGATAACAACAAAGATATCCTGTCAGAGATAGTAATGAAAAAATTTCATTAAAGATAGGTATACAGAAGGGTAGTGAAGTTCAACTTCCAAAAAGACATTCTGTCTGAGATAGCAATGAAATCAAATATTTCATTAAAGGTAGGTAAACAGAAAGGTAAAAAGGTTTAACTTCTATAAAGGTATTCTGTCCAAGATAGGTAGGCTATGTGTGAGACTGGAAAAAATTTAGTAGAAAAACTTAATTCAATAAACTGAGTTATGGACCAATTTCTTAAAATTTTTAGAGAAAAAAAATTGGAGTGATCAGTATGTGAATTAATAAAGACCTTTCCAAAGAACAGATTCTCCCTCAGGAGTTATCAAAAGATAAACTTCAAAAAAGGTAATATTAGCAACAATTTAAATTCGACTACCATTATTTTTCCATTTTTCACAAAGCCCATTGACAAAGATAAATCACTTCAAAGGTAATCAAAATGAGAGCTTATGCAAAAAGCTATCAATATGTAAGTAAAGTGTGAGATAAAGATAATATGAGCTAGATAATTTAGTATTAACGATATGACTGCAATAAAGATATTAATATGCAAAATAAGCAAATACAATAATGACTGTTGCCAGGATATTTATTGTAAAAAGGAAAGTTAATGATAAATAGGTAAGTAGAGGAATACTTAAGGCAATTCCTCATCAGAATCTTGATCCACTTCTGGATCTGAGTAATCATCAGAGTCTAGAGAAGCTGGGTCCATCTTCATGTCCTTTACATGCCAATTACCTAAATCAGAGCCATCACTACTCTTTAAGGAATAGACCAGAGGAGATAGAACTTTATCTACAATGCACGGAATATATTTGGGAGCAAGTTTTGCAGCAAAGGCATTTTCTGCTTTAGATAGAACGTAATTTCTCTTTAGAACCCTGTCACCTACTTTATATTTAATATCACGTCTCCTGAGATTATATGTTTTGGTATTTCGATCATAGGCTTTGCGTAGTTGTTCACGAACTTCGACAAAGATATTAGGTAATTCTTGAAGATCCTCAACTCTTGCATTTTTTTCAGAGATTTCGACAATGTTTCTAGAGTTTTCAGCAATTTGTCCATAGTAATCCCCTGAAAGTGGTACATTTCGACCAAAAGTTAAAAATGCAGGTGAATAACTAGTGACATCACTTTTTGCAGTACGGATTGCTTGTGCAATTTTGAAGATAGATTGATCCCAGGTTTTATGATTTTCTTTAATATAGGATCTAATGGCGGTAACAATTACTTTATTCTGCCTCTCCGTTGCATTAATCTGGGGATGATATCTAGCTGTATACCAGATTTTTTGAACTTTATAGTTAGATATAAAAGTTTTAAACTCTTTACTGGTGAATACTGAACCATTGTCACATGCAAATATTTGAGGTACTCCAAAAATGAGGAAAACTTGATTTTCCAAAAATTTAATAATGGCCTTAGATGTGGCTTTAGATAAAGGATGAACTAAAACGAATTTTGTAAACCAGTCGACAACTACCAAAACATACTGATTTCCATTTTTAGATCTAGGATAAGGTCCTAGCAGATCTGCTGAAATCAACTGAAAAGGAAAATTAATGTTTTTGTAAGAACCCATTAGTCCTGCTTGGGGTAAATTTGATGGTTTGCAAGTGGCACAGGTGGAACATTTCCTCACATATTTATAAACGCTCTTTCTAAGACCAGGCCAATAATATAACTCTTGGATACGAGCAAGGGTTTTAGCAATACCTAAATGTCCTGCAGTTTCACTGTCGTGAAATGTTTTCAACAATTCTGCCCTGTTCGCAGTAGGTACTACAATTTTCCACTCAGATAAATTGCCTATGCTCTTATATCTGTCAAAAACATGTTTATAAATAATATTTTGCTGTACCCTGAAGGAAGGAAATTTTTCAGGATTCTCAGTAACGTTTTTCAACATATCACTGTACCACTTATCTGGCTTAAGAGTAGATAAATTCAGGACTGCAGTCTCCGAAGGGGATCTAGAAAGTGCATCAGCTACAACATTGAGTGTGCCTTTCCTATGTTCGATATCAAAAGAGAATTGAGACAATTTTACAGCCCATCTGGCCAATCTACCAGCAGGGTTAGACATGTTATTAAGCCATACTAAACTGGCACAGTCTGTGACAATTTTGAACCTGGTTCCTTCGATATAGCAACGGAACCTCTCAATGCCAAAAATTACTGCAAGGAGTTCCTTTTCAGTAGCGGAGTATTTCCGCTGGCACTTGTTTAGGGTTTTGCTTGCATATGCCACTGGATGCTCCATGCCATCCACTTCCTGAAATAAAACTGTTCCGAGCCCTGTGTTCGACGCATCGCAATAAATCACAAAAGGTTGAGAGAAATCTGGACTAGCTAATACGGGTGCAGTTGTCAATGTTCTCTTGATATCCTCAAAAGCCTTGTCTGCCTCCTCTGTCCAAACTATAGGTTGCCCCTTTTTCCTACCTCTTAAAAGGTCAGTAATTGGGCTACATAAGGAAGAAAAATTATTAAGGAATCTACGGTAATATCCAACCATACCAACCAGTCGTCTGATTTGTGTGGTTGTTTGAGGCTTCTCATAATTTAAAATAGCAGAAATTTTTGAATCATCTATTCTTAAGCCACCCTTATCTACAATGTATCCTAAAAATTTTAGTGATGATCTACAAAATTGTGATTTTTCAAAATTTATAGTTAGTCCAGCTTGCTTCAAATTTTCCTTAACTTGCAACAAAATTCTCATATGAGTTTCAAAATCAGGAGTCGTGATTATTATATCGTCAATATAATAAAAAACATAGGGTTCTAGAGAGGGACCAATAACTAAATCCATCAAACGGCACATCGTTTGGCTTGAACAAGAAAGACCAAACGGCATACGAACATATTCGAACAGCCCTCTACCACGTACAGCAAAAGCAGTTTTAGGACAGGAGGAAGGTGTTAAGCAAATTTGATGAAAAGCTTTTTTCAAGTCAACAGAAGATAGGAATTTGGCATCTCTCAATTTGCACACTATAGACTCAATAAGAGGCATAGGATAAGCATCTGTGACCGTGACCGAGTTCAACTTTCTAGAATCTAAAACAGCTCGATATTCACCAGAGTGCTTCTCTACTAGCCATAATGGATTGCACCAAGGAGACTGTGAAGGTTGAATAATGCCCAATTTCAACAACTCATCAATTTCTTTATTTAGATGCACTTGCATGGCAGGGGACAAGGGATATTGACGCTGTCGAATAGGCTTTGCAGAACCTGTTTCGATATGATGCTGTAGTAAATGTGTTTTACCAATACTATCAGCAGGAGAAATTTCAGAAAAGGAATCCACAACTATTTTTAACTTAAGTTGTTGTTCCTTGGTCAAATCCTCATATGATTGGATAGTATTGACAGTGCAAATTTCATCGTTATTCTGTAAGGTATAAGATAAATCATAAAAATTTGCTTTCACCTGGAATTTCCTAAGAAAATCTATTCCTAAGATAATTGTATGTTTCAAGGAAGGGATAACCAACAATTTAATCCATTTATTTTGCCCTAATAATAAACTAGGAAGATATACATGGCCTAAACATTCTTGTGATACACCATCCGCAGTAGTTACTTGTAAGGGAGTGTCATGAATGACAGTAATGTTCCACTTTTTTAAAAGGAACATACCATATGAACCTAAGATAGAATGACAACTCCCAGAGTCTACAAGGCACGAAACTTCGTCATCATAGATGTGGATTCTTAGATAAGGACGGTTATCACTTACTTTGTTCTCAAAAATTGGATTAATTGGAGGTACACTGAGATTAGAACTTGACTTTTCAGGTAATATAGGAGATTTAGAAACAAAATTACGAACAACAGCTAGCCATTTCTGCCATTCTGCAGAACTCACTGTTTTGATTTTGCTTTGTTCTTTTTGGATTTGTTTGTGGAGGTGTCTGGGCTTGAACTGCTGGCCACCACAGCGTCCAGACCTGCTGTGCCAGCTTGTACGTTTTTTGGAGTACATTTAAAACATTTTGATTTTACAATACCCTTTCTTCCACAACCAAAGCAAAACAAGGTCTTCTGAGATCTACATTCAGTATAGATATGTCCACTACGAGAACAGTTCCAACAAGTAGTAGAGTTTAAGGCAGAAACATTTCTATTGCTGACAAATTTGCTTATAAAAGGCAGATTCTTTGATTCTTGTTGAGTAGGACAACTTAAGTCAGGTTCCAATAAATTTGTTTTAGATACTGGAGGAGGTTTATATCTGTCAGACCATTCACAAGCTTCTTCCAATTTTTTACACAAACTATTCAACTCAGAGACAGTATTAATGTCCTTCAAAACTAAATGTGGCATATAATGAGGTAGTAAATTTCTTTGAATGGTATTTACCATTTCTTTCTCAGATGGTTTTGTTTTTAGTCTATTGAAAAGTCCCTCCATAGAGGTAATGTACATGGTAACTCTTTCGGAAGAACCTTGCGTTCGATTACTAATCTCTCGTTTCAGATCTTCATCGTAATGGTATGGTAGAAAATCATCCTTAAGTTTTTGTACAAGTTCATCCCAGTTTCCTAGCCTTTTCCTATTATTGTTATACCATGTCCAAGCCTGATCTTTAAATAAATCTCCAGCAGATAAAAATAGATCGTCTTTAGAGACATTACGAGCAAAGCTGAAAGCATCAACTTTTTCCAAGAAAGAAACTAGAGATTCTTTACGATCCCCACTAAAGTGAATGTTCCACTTATAAGGCAATACAGGCTTTGGAAAATTAAATTGGGGAGGCTGATGACTAGGGCCTGTTGGAGTTGATGTCTGAATAGATGTACCGCTAGAAACTTTAACAGCTAAGTCTCCTTCGAGCTCTACAAGCTCTAAATGAAGTGCTTTTTTAATTGCCTCCTCATTATCATCAGTAAATTCAAGTCTATGAATTCTTCCAGATAAATGCAAAAGTCTAGTAGATAATCTCTTGTATTCAACAACGTTATGAGTATAGGAATCAATTTTTGCTTTTAAATCAACTAACGTTTCTTTGACTAGGGATACATCTTCAGCAAAGGTATAACAAACAGTGAAAGCACCAGAAAAACTACGGTTTGAACTCTCCTGACTCAGAAGTCCTCTCAAAATTTTTCTACGTTTATCTAAGTCCCCTTTTGGTTCTATATTTCTTATCTTTATTTCATAATCGAGTTCTTTAGCTTTTAGATGATTTACTTCCATATTGCAAGATGAATATTTAATCAAAAGTCAAATAGACAAGGTACGGTAAGTCATATAACGATAAAAAGCTATGATCAGATTAGTAAGATAGGTGAGTTGCTCTTCAAAAATAAACGATATGAAAAATATCAGTTCGATACGATAGGTGAATAGCAACTCGAAAGATAGATATATGTCACTAAGATATGAAAAATAATTGTGAAATGACAAATTCAGTAATGAGTTTTCAATTACAAAGTTAAAGTTATCAGAGTTAAATTGCTTATCTGATACAGAAGGGAAGGTAGAGATGTTTGCCAAAGCAAATACTATTGTTCAAAAAAAATTTTTTTTTTTTATAAGTCACTAAAACGTTGAGGCGCCAAAATTATGTAATGTAGTCTGCCCTACTTTTACTACCCAGGCTAGTCAGTAGTGAACGGTGTAGGTTCTTTGGACTATCTTGCCAGTTTCTGATTTTCAAGGTGACAGGCAAGTAAATTAAATTTTGAATTTTTTTATATTTGCAATGGCTGGACGCCAGCAATTTTTAATTTAAGGGGAAAAACTACAAATAACCTAATAGATAAGATAGGTAAGATAATAAAGATAATAGAACTTCCTTCTGTAACCAGCTGAGCAAGAAAACTATAATTTATAACAATATAATTTTATTAACAAATGTAAACGAGGTTAGGTACCCATTCACTCAGGTGTGAACTGTAGTGTTTAAATAATTGATGTTAGATTATGTACTGACTCATATGTTTAAATGATCAATATTGTTTTTGAATTTGGAACGTCTCTTCACTGAATTTGTCTGTTGACTACCAAGTATACCTTCAAATTGTGTACGTGGTTCCTACCATTTCCTGGTGTATTTGCTCTGGTGTTAACTATGGAGGACCCCTTTTTATTCACTCCACTTCAAGAACTTTGGATACCAGATGGCAGCGAACAGCGTGTTCAGTGGGAATGCTCCTCGTCCAAGATGTTTGTCATGAAACACGATTTACAAATATTAGTGTTTCGCACTTCACTCGATATCAATCATTAAATATCGTTATACAATGGAATAAGATGTGTTCCCTTACAGATAATAATATTGATAACTTATCTCCTAAATGTAACAATGAGTTATTGATGCATCAATTATTAAAAACAAACTTGAAATCACTACTGAATAGGTCTTAGCGAGATGATGTTGATTATAAATCACAAACTAGAAAATTACTAGTCACTTATCATAGCAGTTGGAACGAATATAGATGAATTACTTTGTTTGTACCAAATTTACAGATATGTTAGAAAAAAAATTATGACCCTACTATCGTCCATGCACTCAACATGTGATGATCAACTCGAACTTTTTGTTAACTGGACGTAAAGTTCGAATATGAAATGTTCAATCCTTGAAGCTCAAGCTGAATTGATCGGGAAACTCGAGGTTCTCCACGGTGATGTGCAATAATCAAAGTGACTTACAGAAAATCTTCGATGTTCGATGCTAAAATTTGTGGTATCAATATCACGATGAGATCCCACTCATCTTGTTGAAATCGCCAACTATTCCATACAATTCCATGTGGTCGTGTCGACTCTGGAAACTCCACATGTGTTCCACACTATTTGAAAAAGCGTTATCTCTACATAGAAGATGTTGGGACCATTCATTTATGCTTCAGGCCAAACCTCAGCTCACTTCGAATCACAAGATTGATAACTTTTATCAAAATCAGCACCGATGGATATAAATTACTTTGGATTTTTCACCTTTTTGTCACTTCGACATCAGACCTACGAGTCAACCTCTCGACCTCTTCCACATCAATCTCCCCCCATCTCATTTCCGCATCCCTCTATGTCAAAATTCTTCCCCTCTCCACTCCACCTGATTTCTTCTTCTTCACATAACTCGTGAACTAAAGATGGCATATGCTAGAGGGAAGAATTGTCAATACATTTCATCCAAAATTCAGAAATGAGTTTCAAGCGGCGCTTCTGACATGCGCGGGTTTGCGAAGTGTTGACGGAGAGCGATCTTCAAACCACACTTCATAGATGTCGCTACCAATACTGATTGGTACTTACACGGTATCAATAGTAATGGATTTTATCGACTAAATCTGAGAGCTATCGAATGAAATGAGAGTAACGAATATTTCGTTAGATGTCGCTACTAATACTGGTTTGTATTCATACGGTATCAGTAGTAATGGATTTTATCGACTAAATCTGAGAGCTATCGAATGAAATGAGAGTAACGAATATTTCGTTAGATGTCGCTACTAATACTGGTTTGTATTCATACGGTATCAGTAGTAATAGAGATGAATAATAATATATTTTTTTATGGACTTAACTTGAGAGCTATGGAATGAAATGAGAGTAACGAATATTTCGTTACATAGTTACCGACAAAATTGAATCTTTTTGTCAAAACAACATTGCCGTAAACGTCTTCAGATTTTCAGGAATCTATTTCTAGTAGTTTTCTATACCCAGCTTAAATGCAACCTCATTCCATGATAATAAGTACGGAATTATTTTTAATTCTGTTGTGTATATATTATGCCATTTTACAAAGTGTATACACATTTTCGGAAGACCAATCCAAGAAAAAAAAATGTTTTTCAATTGGTACCCCTTTTTACCTATTTAAAGCACGCCTCAGCGTGTGCAAATCGAACTTTAAAAACGCGCGTTTTTTTAAGTTACCATGGCTACATCAACAACTCGAGAACTGTAAAGTCTAAATGACAATTTTATGATTAGTGATCTGACAGGAATACCTTGTAATGTGAAATGAAATATTACAAACAAATTCAATACTTTTATACAAACATTAACGAAAAGTTGTCACATCACGAATTCAACGATTTTACATTATAAGTTCTTATTTCCATTATTTGTAATAATGGTACCAGTATTTATGATTTCAAAGTGCACCAATTGAAAAAAATAACGTAAAGTATTCGTGGATGACTGATCTTCCAAACACTTGCTCTAAAATCTCGCGTGTTTGAAAGACCCTTTTATACACTCATTCTTTAATATGCTAATAAAATATGGAGCAGTAGAATTTTTTACTGATGGTGAAAATTGGATTGCTTGATTCACGCATCTTCACTTTGAAATAGTTATTTATCTAACAAGTGCGGAAAGTAGTATTTTTCCGCACGCGACGGCAGTTGCACGAAGGACGCAAAGCGGAGTTTGGGCAAGCCGTCAAGGGTGGAAAAGACATTTTCCGTAAGAGTTAGGTACAATATTTTTCCTACGAGTGTTTTTGTCCATCTTATTTATGAAAAAACAAGTTTTTTAATAAACAAGTTTTTATAATAATGCTACAAAATGACTCATAAGAGAGAATAGTTACATAGATCATTTAGTTAGTCCTAAATAATATCCTCATTTTCAACAATACAAAAATCGTGCGGAAAAGTGAAAATCGTACGGAAAAGTAAAAATAGTGCGGAAAAGTACAACTTTCGAAAGGAAAAATCGTGCGGAAAAGTTACTTGTAATGGAAGACAACGTAGCAACCATAAAACCCTGTCCTTAAAATGAACTGGTAGAAAATATACGACACAATTGTTTTCCCCACAACTCCACTCCACTAATGAACAGGTAGACGGCGCGATGGAAACTATTCCATGCCTACACTGAAGGATCCTATAAAACGGAATGAATAATCGGAGTTCCAACTTATCTTCCTTCCTCTTATCAAGTCTTTTTTCTGGTCCAAAGAGCTCTCATATACATGGTGTTTCCGAAATTGGGGCAATAAATGAAATGGGAAGTAGAAGATTACAACACAAAACGAAATGAAAGAATACTTTTTTGTCGAAAAAAAAAAAAGTTATTTTGGGAGACTTTTTTTGGTGATCACTGATAAAAGGTCTACAGCCTACGCAAACCGCGCTGAAACACTGCCAGCAGTCAGACACGCTGTGGCCTAGAGAATCAAACCAGTGCCTCCCAAACAAAGGTAACTGGAAGCGATTTCATAAATTTCATAAAATTTTTCGAACATTTTTGACTGCTTCACAAACGAAAATTCTTGCCATTTATTGATACATTATGTTCTATATAACAGCACATGTTCTTAATGGCCTAAATTTCTGAAATACCCTGTATTATTACAAGCTTTTATTTAACTTGCCCTGTTTATGTGTGGGTCAAATCTTGCAGCTGAATTTGGACTCACTTCTAGTTGTGCGATTAACTTGAAATTTGTCAGTTGTTCATAACTCCGGTGACAATGCATTATGAAATTTTTATTACAGAAAAATAAAAAATGGAGGCTCCAATATGGCGGATGAGTTTTGTGTGATTATGGTTTTATTCGATTCTAAATTGGTGTGTGGGGATTTCGGGGTCAGAGATTATGAATTTCTTGTCAAAATTCATAAATTCAATATGGCAGCTCCAATATGGCGGAAGAGTTTTGTAATTATGGTTCGATTCGATTCTAAATTGGTATGTGGGGGTTTTCAGGGTCGGATATTATGATTTTTTTTTCAAAATTAATGAATCGAATAAGGCGGCTCCAATATGGCGGATGAGTTTTGTGATTATGGTCCGATTTGATTCTAAATTGGTTTGTGGGGTATTTCGGGGTCGAAGATTATGAATTTTTGGTCAAAATCCATAAATTCAATATGGTAGCTCCAATAAGGCGGACAATTTTGTAATTATGGTCCGATTCGATTCTAAATTGGTATGTGGGGGTTTTTGAGGTAGTAGATTATGATTTTTCTGTTAAAATTCATGAATTCAATATGGTGGCTCCAAGATGGCGGACGAGTTTTGTGATTATAGTCCGGTTCGATTCTAAATTGGTATGAGAGGGTTTTCGGGGTCGGAGATGATGATTTTTTTCAAAATTCATAAATCCAGAATAGCGGACGAGTTTTGTAATAATGACCTGATTCTCTTCAAAATTGGTTTGTGGGGTTCTTTGCCAACGAAGATCATGATCATGTTTTGTTAAAATTCATATGATGGCGGACGACAGCTCAAAACTCACAGGAAACGGCCCTTGAAATAACCATGCTTTCTCTGAAATCCATAGATCAATGCGTACTAACTAAAAAGCACAAAATGAAATAATGAAAAAAAAAAATTTGAGACTAGCTTTTATTCAAATGCGATAAAAATTTTAAAAATATTTCTTCAGATGTGAGTTACATATTCAAAAACTTTCGTATTCGAACCAAAAACTTATCTTCCCTTCACTCATCAAGCCTTCTTTCTCGTCCAAAGAGCTCTCATATATTATTTATTTGTTATCGGAAGCAGATCACAACTTTCGAAAAGTTCGTATACTTTATCTCGTCAACGACGTGTGAAAATTGGGGCGGCCCGGTAAAAAGAATGGACACAAAGGAGAGAAAGTTTGGTTCTATTGTCACGAAATGGCCATCAAACGGCAAATATCGGCTGAAACCTGAAACATTTTATTCGATACGTTTCCTAGCGATTCCTCGCACTCACGCGATCTCATTTGTTCTATGATTATGTGAAGACTGGGTAATATTAGTTATTTTTGGCTTTGACTTCAAATATCGTGTTGTGAGAAGTTTAGGCAAGCTCATCCATAACTTATGGAAAATGGCCTTGGGTTAAATTTCAGTTTGGCATAGTTTTCGATCATCTTCTCAAAAGTTTCCATTGACTCAACACCATCCTATGACTAGTTTTCGAGATATCGGATGTCGAAATTGAAAGTGGCCATATTTATTTCATTATTTTGTATGCAATTAGAATATTTAATAACTTTTTTTTGGCGGTCAACATTAATTTTATCACAAACAATATTCTGATGCTTGAATAAAACCTATTTTTTGATTCAATTGATTGATTCAAAATTTTATTTTTCATTATTCCATAAGTGGAATAAATTCATTTCATTATTCCACTAGTGCAATAGGTACATTAATTTCAGTATCATATTATTGGATGAAGTGATCGTGGATAAACAATATTTATCAAGCCTTTGATAATATGATCTAACCTCGGTCAACAATAATTTAAGTGTTCCAATCATACATTTTTACCAAAAATGTTTCATCTTTTATGAGTCATCCTGTATATTAGGAAATGAATACTATTTTTATGAGAGAGAAATTCTGTATCTATAACGATTTGGAGGAACCCACCAGTAAACAGAAGAAGTTTTTGTTATAAACAAGTATAAAATAATATTACATAAAACCCTTTTGAAAGCTACTAAAGACTTTTTCTGGAATATCACGCTGCATCAACAGGTTATGGGCCTGTCTAAAACCTTAATCTGGAAAATGAATCAATTAATAAATAAATTATGAGCGACGATTCCACTTTGTGATAGATCAAGCTACAACTGGCGATTTAGAATGGAAACCCTGCTGGACTGAATTATATTCAGGAACCCTTCGATTTTGAAACTGCAGGTCCAGTAGATGCGTCATGTCAGATAACACAGAAAGAAGCCAGGAATGTCCAGAAAAGGAAAAATTACAGAAGGTGTAAATCAGTCATCATTCAGAAGACAGTCATCTGGAGTACGCGAAAGGAAAACAAACCGCTATTGTGTCTGGAAAAAACTGCCGGACACATTTGAAAGAAAAGGAGTAGCTAGTCAGCTACGTAACTGAACCTGGCCGAAAGAATGGAAGCTCATTTCTTGAAATTCGATAGGATGGTTCGAGAGCTCAAGTCAACTGGAGCCACGTTAGAGGAAGCACATATTGTCTGTCACATTTTCAATAAGTCCAGGTATCCAGTGTCCTTGAAGAAGATCCTATGCATTGGATTATCCTCAAGTAAAAGCTAACATTGAAGCTACGGAGGGTAAATTACCCCTGCTGGCTTTAACGTGATCTTTCTACTGAAAAGGCTGCAACTAGTTGAAGAAGTTTAGGTCACAACGTTCAGAGTCGAAGGCGATGTCAAGTTTATCGGCTGCAAAGGAATGCTCCGATCCCCACTATATCATGGTCACAAAGGAAGGTGACCTGAACGTCTGTTTACTTTACAGGTTCCATCCAGTATCATTCATCTATGTAGACAGTCCAAACTCAAGGGTCTACGGCATCCCTGTTGTCTGGAAAATTATAACCGTGGATATAAGATGTATCTAGACTGTTATTTGAGCTTCAGGAGAACTCGAGAAAACCTCACAATTAACCAGAACAGAAACCCCAGGAAAATTCTAGAAAGTACTCAAAAGACATTCACGTGAAGTTCGCGAAGGTTTGGCCGTCAAAATAGAGATGTGGTAATGAAACTTCAAGAATGAGAAGGAAAGCTCAGAATGTTCTGGAAGGATTCATTATATTCGACAGCTTCTGCCCACGCCTTTGCCATGAAATGATCCCGACAATAACGATAACAAAAATATATTGAGAGGGTTAGTCAGCGATTCAAAAATATACACACCATTAGACACAATGATGGGGCAGCACAATGTTTGCCGGGTTCACTAGTTCATATTATGAATTTTCAAGCCTCTGAAATGAAGTTGATTCATAGAGAATCCACTCGTTACATAAGTGGTATAACGTAAACAAAATGTTTACATAATGGGTATCCTACAAAAATAGTTCAAGTATTTTGAATCAATTATTATCAACTATGCGAAACCTCCTCAGTAAATACGCTTAATCAAATTCCACGGCAGCATGCGATATCCAGCCCACTAGAGTTCAGAAGCAATTGCAAATTAGTACAAGCGCTGTAATCAAAATGTTACTAAAACCTGACGATAAATCCAATAGAAATGGTATCCAGTAAACGGGCTGTTTTTGAAGAGTTCTTAAAAAAAATTATTCTGCACGCGAGCACATATGGAAAGAGGTGTTAAAAATGTCGATATAATGTTTTGAAAAAGACTTGTAGAACGTAAAAATCTCCATACAAAAGATCTCTACATGTTTTTTCGAAAGATAATGAGATATAATTGATATTCGGAATATCATATTCAGGGATTCATCAAGCCAAGTAGCTTGAATATTTTTTACTTGACTTCAAAACTTAAGCTTTTGAAAATTTCATGTTTGACTTGACTCGATTTACGGTGTGAACTACTTGACTTGATTTAAATGTTCACACGAATCACCGAAACGTTAAAATGGGGGATTCACCGAGGTTGCAGCAAGCAGCCCCCCGATTGCTCGACGACGACGTGCTGTTAAATGATAGATCAAGGATAAACAGTGTTGGCAAATTGTCTATATTTGATTCAAGTGATTTGTCCGTAATGGAATCAGAACCTTTAAAAAGCAGCGGCTCAGAATATATCGTAGATAAAAAAAAATGAATTTGATGATATCGAAATAAAAGTAGAAAGTGCGAGGTCAGCGCCATCAAAAGCCAAACGAGTTGAAGTTAATAAAAGTGTATCTAATGAAACGAAAAAAATTACGGATTATTTCATAGTCGAGCAAGATCCTAAGTCTAATAAAAATTCTGACAAATGTACCCTATGTACGGTGGTTTTGAAAATGAAAAACTGCGGAACATCTTCATTGAGGCAACATTTGCAAGCTTAACATACTGGAGTCTACGAAAAAAAAAAAAAAAAAATTGATCCAGCCCACCTCATTCCGGAGCAGTTTCTAGTTGGCTTGAGAAGGTAAAACAATAATGAGATTTTAACTATGCAGTATTTTATGACACAATTGAATAATCTACACGGTGGATCAAAAAATTGTCCACATGATAATTTCTTTAATATTTTTTTATTTGTGGCTGGTTCTTTATAAAATTTTGAAAATCTACAAAAATCTATAGAATTCAAGTAATCTAGTAAAAGTTGTGGCACATGCTATACATTTTTATACAGGGCATTTCAAAACTATAACTTACTTTCCCATTTGAGAGTGGGACACATAACGTAAATATTATTGTACTGTATTTTACTAACTCCAGTTTTGTTTATTTTACATCCATATATTTTTATTGTTATTACGTTTTGGTAGTTAAACAGATTGATACAAAGAAGATACCAATTTTTCAAGAAAAATTAAGTATGTAGCTTGATTTACAAGTACTTGATGTGTAACTACTCGACTCGACTTGAATTTCAAAAATAATTACTTGACTTGAGCATGTATTGATTTCAAGTCAAGTCAAGTAGTGAATCTCTGATCATATTTACCCCGACGCTCGACTCAAATCCATTTATCTCCCTTGTTTGATGAACTGATCGGTATTTTGAAGAAACATCCTTCAACCATGGTGATATATAGCTTGTGGGTGTTGACACAAGTAATTGTATTTGGTATTTATACTAATTTCCTACGTTTTCCTATCGAATTAACTCGACAAGCTGAGTTTGCTCAAAGATTCAGTAGGTCAAATTTGAGCAAATTCATTACCAGTTTATCTTGGACTTAAATAAATCAAGTTTTTCTGTACTCGTTGTCTTTTAGTTCGGGAAATTTCCGGGAAAGATAGAGAATGATGAATGAGAACTTTATTATCAGAGAGTTTTGGCAATGAAATGAACAGTACGCTTCTTTCAGAAATATCCACTTTGATATTTTTACGTCGAATGTAAAAAATGTATCTGATATGTTCAAATTTGACCCACTGAATATTTGAGCGAACGCAACTTATTGAACTAATTCGATAGGAAAACGTAAAATATTGGTAAAATACATTGTTTACTTATTAAAGATCATAATATCAAATACAACCACTTGTAGCGACACCCGCCAGCCATATATGATAATTTTTGAAGGATTTTCCTTTAAAATATCGTTTCCATATATGATAATTTTTGAAGGATTTTCCTTTAAAATATCGTTTAGTTTAAGTCGCACTCAAAGGGACAGCACACGGTGTGATGGGATCAACCCCCACCGACTGTGCACACCTTGCCGATCTCCCAACTGACGAAATTACCAGGAAATTTAGTTTCGAGAATTTTTTTCGAACGGAACTGAACACCAAGCGAGATTGGAACATAGAATCCATTCGAGCACTGGGGAAGAATACCATAACATGGTACACGGACGGGTTCAAAACTCCCGAGGCAACTGGAGCAGTAGCCTTTGGGCCTCGCACCAAACACTCCGAACCCATGGGCCAGTTCCCCAGCATTTTTCAAGCGGAAATTCACGCTATAGAAAGGTGCATTCAGTTCAACCTCAACAGGAACTACGGGAACAAGGAAATTGTGATCCTCTCCGATAGCCAAGCAGCCATCAAAGCGTTGAGCTCTTCTAACATCAACTCGAAGATGATTTGGGAATGCCTAGACAAACTTAATGATCTAGGCAGGAACAACAAGGTGACCCTCCTCTGGGTGCCGGGGCACGTCGGAGTGGAGGGGCAATGAACAAGCAGACAGCCTGGCACGGAAAGGCGAAACAACACCACTGATCGGGACAGAACTATTCTGTGGACTTGGAAAATCTTACTTCCGAGAAGAACTCAATAAAGCTGAAGAATCAATGAGAGCAACATACTGGCTAAGACTTCCAGGGCTGAGGCAGGCCAAAGATCTCCTCGGCAATTTCAACCGAGCAAGATCGAAGACACTGATTAACCTCAGCTAAACTGGTTTAAAGACAATCACGCGATTTCTAACGGGGCATTGCAGACTCAAAGAACACCTGAGGAAGCTAGGCTTAGAGGAGGACAGCACCTGCAGATACCGTGGGAAACATCCAGAAACACCCCACCATATATTGATGGAGTGTGGCTGTGGGACTGTGGGAGAAATACCACAAGTAGACCCCCTCAAAATCCTAAAATGCCTGAAGGAATTGAGGCTTGAAGGGCTGCTGTAAACAAGAACGCCTTGTCCTAGCAGAAGAAGATGGGGCACAATAGATCTAATCAGGTCGCAGCGCATCAGTCACCATCCATACTTACCAATACAAATACCAATATGAAAAATATCAAGTGTTTTTTCATACATGATATCGAAATATCAAACATCTTCCAAGTTATTGATGAAATACCGATTTTCCGAGCTTTCCCGAGAATTTTCCTCACTTTTCATAGGTGTTCGCGTGCAGAACAATTTGTTTTCTTAAAGTACTACTCAAAAACTGTGAGTGCCAAAAATCTTTTTTTTTAATTTTTGTGTCAGGTTCCTGGACTAAGTAAGGACACGAGTAAGGTTATTACTCCAATTACATCGATAAAATAACAATCGATTCCTCCTTGGGAATATATCTCGTGAGTTCAAATTGAAATGTGCACTTAGATCGTTCCTTCTGTGAAGGAATGACGAATGAGCGGTAAAATTAATGCTTTCAGCAAGAGTTTCGAACAAATACTCCCAAAAACACATTAATTATCGTTGAGTGGCCATCACTCTTTGTCAATCGCGCTGTTTTTTACAGATAATCGAACTCGTTATTTTCCATGTATCCATGATTCCTTGGACATAATGGTAATATTAACAGTTTCATTGTTGAATATGGGGCAATTGAGCAATTGAACCGCGATGTACAAAATTGGTGAATGAAATATTGATGGGGAATGAAATCAATGTTTATTCACAGGAAAATAAGTAACATTATTATTAAATATAGTGAATATACTTTGTGATCAAAATTGAGTGTCTACACGAAGATAAATGTATAGTGGATATTACCAGAAAAATGGTAATCATTATTTGTGATACCATATGTGACAGCAATACGGTATAGTTATCACAGCTCAATTATGGTGACTAACAAAATGTTACAAATTCTAATGAATATTATCAGGGGTAATATAATAAGTGGTATGATTATTACCGATAATTTTTTGGAATATTAATGAATTGCAATCCCAAAGCTGAAAATACAACGAGTCCGCAGGACGAGTTGTATTTTCTTGCATTGGGATTGCCAATGAATTGATATTCTAAAAAATTATATGGACAAGGATAGTCAGTGCCTCCAGTTCTTACATTTTAGAGTGTTACTACTCAAGACAGAAGAACACCACCTATAGGTACCCAGCAGCAGCCTCCAGTAGCAGATGGTGAGTCAATCTTCCCTTGGGTTTTAAAAGGTCTCCAAACGAATATTTTTTATATACAGTCCACCTCCAGCAAAATCGAAGTCTCATTTAATTCTGTAACATACAGGCACTATTACATGTATTCTTGCAAGCTTAAAGTAGGGGGCGCTGCTACCAGTGGAGGTCCTGTTGGTATTGTTAAAAAGTGTAGGTTGGTGCTTATAGGAATTTGAGAACGTTCAGTTTTCATTTATAATCATGCCTCAGAATAATTTTGTTTTAGAGTGATTATTGATGAGAGTTTATTTGCTTTAAGCAAAGCCATTATTAAATAAAGAAGCTATACCAACTAGAAATCAATAAAGTGGAACACCTTTATCACTTTTATTGAAGAGGGTAGAAGAAATATAAAAAATACGGACAAGGTAACCTAGAAACCGGTGTTTCAAAGTCAATTCCAGCAACTATCCTTCGAATCAAGCGCTCTTAGTGGCCGAATGTTTTTGCTCTTTTCTTTTTCGTTTCCAATATGAAGCTTCTCACACTCAGATGACCGTATTTTTACATATTAGCGAATAATTAAGTGATATGCTAGTATTTACTTGACACTCAGGACCTCCACTTACAATAGCGCCTTTGGCGGGAGCGAAATTATCTACGCCTTCTTGGTGGTGCAGGTGACTAATAATAATAATAATTTTTCATCTGAAGATGTGCTTTTCCGACAAAACATTTTTGTACGGCATTCCTCACGTTGGTAAATTATGAAATAATAATCTCCTGGAACAAACTGCCATACAAAAATAATGGGTCTTGAAGCCAGGAAAATTTTTCAATTTCCGAAAATTCAAAAAATTCCTGCCTTCCGATCCCATTAGTTTTGTACGGCAGTAAGTTCTAGGATATTAATAATTCATAATCTACCAACGTGAGAAATGTCATACAAAAATATTTTGTCGGAAAAGCACATCTTCGGTTGGAAAATTATTATTATTATCATAGTCAAATGCTCCCAGAATTGACGGCATAGTGCCTAAAAGTTATTTTTTCACATAGCAGCATCGTTCTGGAAATATTTCATGATGGGTCAAATGACCCCCCCAAAATATTATACGGACTTGTAGTCTATCAATTCTTCCAAAGTTTTGAAGATACAGGCTTCAAATTTGGTATGTCGCTATAGTACTTGAATACGCATATTTTGATTACTTAATCAAACAAAGTTGACGTCAACAATTATCAGAGAAAGCTTCGAGAGATCCAATTGAAAATTTGGGTCCTGATGAAATTGCACCATCCATATTTCTCAACAATTATTCAAAATTGCCTCAAAACGGAATGGTAACTTTGATTTGATTTTGATAATTGTTAGAAAATATGGATGGGTACTGCATTTACATGCGAACCTCAATTTGCAACTGTATCTCCGCCATTTATCAATTTTGAACAGCAATGTTATCACAAATTCTAAACTCTTTCGGATAATCAGAAAAAATGTACAGGGTATAATTTAAAAGAAAAATTGAGGGTCACTTCCACTTCCGGTTAAACCGGAAGTGGTAAAATTTCATTCATAGCGCCAATATATGTGTATTCAAGTACTAAGTATAGCAATATACCATGTTTGAAACCTCTATCTAAAACTATAGAAAAATTGGGGGCGCAGCTCACCTCGAGGTCATACCTTAGGTGTGATATAATAAAAGTCAGTAAATCACCTATATCTATGCCTAGAAATGCATCTCCTTATATTTTCTATTACACCCTGTATATCAACTAATACAGTTCCTATCGTGATCGCGCATAATGCAATTATTATTCTAAAATATCTCAGGTGTAACATACTAAAAATTCATCAAATTCCACTGATGTCTAAAATCCACCGTACCTAGTTTTTTTCAGAACATTCTGCATGGGGTTAGGAATAATAATTATGGGGTTATAAATCTGTATGGGGATAGGTGAAATTATATTATTCTTTCTAGTCCTTTTCAAGAACGTAGGATATTCAATTTTATTTTTAATATAAGGGATCGTTTGCACTTTCGGTTTTACAATTTGTTTAACTCTTACTTCTGTAGAAGTAGCAAGACCGAGAAAATGAAACGAAGAGTACGAAGACACTGTGTTGTTTGGGTTTCTGAGATTATTCAATAAATAACAATCAACAGTCAATAACAGGGCCCGGATTTTCTCTATATAATATTACAGAATTTTTCCGGAAGAATAAAGGGAATTTCTCTAAACTTCTTTCTAATGCAGTTAATTCATTCAATATGGCGATTCCAAGATGGGGGTCTAGTTTTGTGTTTATGGTCAGATTCTTTTCAAAATTGCTGTGAGAAGATTTTCATGTTAAAATTCCCAAGATGGCGGGCGATTATGGTTCGATTCTATTGAAAAGTGGTATGTGATGGTTTTAGGCGTGAGATATTATGATTACATTGTCATCATTCAAAAATCCAAAATAACGACTCTTATATCTACATTTTGCTTGAGAACAAAAAAATGTCAACTGAAAAGTTAAATTTCTCTAGTTGTGTGACGTATGTTATTCTGTGAGTAACACATTGAAAATTTCGTCACATTTTCGTTCAACCTGATAACTGCGTGACAAGCTTTGGAATCTGTTACTCACAGAATAACCTACATCTAGGCGGTAAAGTACCTTTTTTTTTAAAGAGCACTTTATTGTCGTGGTTTACACGTATTTACAATAATTGTTGGTGATATTTTTTGTACGAAAATTTTATTTATTGAAAAACTGTCAAAACTTCAAACAAACAGCGAATATGACAACTTATGATTTAATGAATTTGCAGACATTGACAACTAATTGATGCGTGGAAATGTAAAATTTATTTTTTCGGCTAGCCGTAGAAAAGGTATAACTTTGTCCTCTCCGTAAAGCCGGTAAAATTAAACTCTCTCACAGTGTGGGATGAAAATAGATTTATTTCATCTACTCTGAAACTTTCAGCGTCACGACGATGATGAAATATTACATCACTCTCTTGACATTCCACTTGATAGAAAGCCGCTATTTTTCAGAAAAGTTTTCAGCTTCATAGTTGAAAAAATTTGGTTGACAGTCGAACGATTGCAAAAGGTCATTATAAAATATACCGATGCTTCTACAACGTTCTTTCATCATCTAACATCTAACATACATAACACGTATCATGAGTACATGCTTGTTAACTCTATGTTTTCCAGATGCATAGAAACAATTAGACATCATTCAGTTCTATACCAAACACTTGCAAAGTGACTTCAAAGATTTACGACCCATTAGTAGTTTTCCAACACTCTTGAAAGTTGCACAGTAAAACACTTCGTTAGTTTTCTTGGTTGAATATAATGGTGAAATTCACTTGCAATATCACAAAATATATGGGAATCAAATATTGAAAGTTTACTTTTGTCGAATTAAAATATAGTGTTTGGTAAATACCTTCGGAAATATGACTGGCAGTATTTCAGTCAGGTCTACAACTTTTCTTCATTTCTTCTTCACAAACAGGTGTATAATTTTTCAACAGTTTTGTCTTTCAACCGTTTATAAAGGTTCTTATTAATTTTCAATGAATTATTAAATAAATATTTCTAGAATAATGATTCAACAAATAATGTTTAGCTCATTTACTCTTCCAGGTTTTTCAGCGTCACCCTTTCACTTGTTTCGTAAAAACAGTCCCTAGTGATTATAATCTGAGATCAAGACCAATCCTTTCACATTATTTTCAACAATTGACTATGTACACTAATTATTCCTATTTACCAAAACTTATTAATTATAAGAAACATATTTTTACATAAAGTCAGTCAATTTCTTCAAATCACAATGATGTCTCTCATATTTATTAGAAGAAAATCCCTGTTATGCTTTTGTAAAATTACTTTTTTGATATTTAAACTTTCTTCCTCTCACATTGCCACTGTTTCATCAATCAAGTCGAAAAGAGCTGGATTTAAAAAAATCAAAAATGCAATGAACAGAATGTGAACATTTTAATGCTGATTAATTTTCATTTCATGTCATGTATTTCATTTGCATTACAGCAAGGCAAGACAATTTTCATTGAAATAGATAAATATCAGAACCATATTCGTTTGAAGTTTCACCCAATCTGTTAAAACTGGAAAATTAGTCAGACAAAATCTATTATATTGGAGAAATAATATTAAATTACTTGATTGGCAAGAAGGAGGAGGGGGGCAATTCAGAAAATTACGAGGAACTATATTCCATGGACGAGGGGAAATGAAAAACTGCCCACAACTGTTCCTACGACATGAAAAATGTCTCCCGCCCGTCATCCCCCCAATTAGTCACAGGCACTTCAACCAGAAGAATATTGATTATAAACCACTTTTGTTACTCCGTCATGTTCGTAATATAATTAATACCACAGAAGAGCATTTGTTGCCAGCTATTTAATGAGGTATCACAGGTAGGGATTTCTACTGAAATATTTAAATGTTAGTGGCTGAAAATCAGGGGGGTTGATGGAGGTGGATTATTCCACGGGTCATTTTAGTTTGATTCTCATAGCCTAGTAACAGTTATGTACAATTCCTAATAATTTATATAATATTATATAATATATAATATAATAATAAGTTTCGACTTCTGCGGGCTGCCGTTCGTAGGGAACGACACCAGGTTAACGGAAAACACAATTTTAACACACACACAATTTTTTAAATTATATAATTTTCTTCAGGAGATATAGCAGTTATAAGCATTCAGATTGTCGCCATGTACTCATATGCAAAATTATACAGTATCGGAAATAATTTATCTGGGGTATAGACAGAAATCTACGCGAGCAACAAGGAACGCAATGATATGATAATACCACATTAATAAGAGAGACGCAATACTGGGCTCCTCTCCTGTTACCCCACCTGGCGCATTAACGGACCACGTGGCGGTGAGACACACTGCACACAGCTCACGTCGATATCCCTTCCTAGAGCGAGTAGAGAAGAAATTGTAATGCTCTCTCAACATATAGCAAGCCATTCTTTACGCTCTCATGAGACCACCATACCCAAGATGAAAAATTTTCGATATTGTATACTGTTGGACAGGTAGTCATATGAATCATCACGTAGTTAAGAAAGACTCATACTTTTCAAGGAATTGTCAAATTCTAGAAAGTTTGTTTTCCAGTTTTAACAGATTGAATGAAACTCAGAACTTGATATTTGATATTTATCTGTTTCAGAGCTGTTAAAATCTGCCAAAAATTTCGTTGGGGTAACATTTTCTATCTTGATACAGGGAATGTGCGGTATGTCAATCACCATTCTATTATTTCTCACTTCTTATCTGTGAAGAGGAAACTATGTTCAGCACATTTCGATATGATTTTGATTTACATATTTTCATTTTCAAACTGTGGGAGGTTAAACACGAAAAACGATATCAAGAAAACCACTAAACCAAATGTTTAATCCTATTCCTATGGATCTTGGTGTCGCACAGGTTGTGTTCTCGTTTGCTATGACAAGGTACGTGGGTTCAAATTGCCGCACCCACCGACCTTGGGCATGGCATCACACGTTAAAAGGTGAGGGCTTCATCTTCCCCAGCTCTCGAAGACTTCTGAGGGTTGCTCGTAGGGGGGAACCGTTTTATGGAAGTAAAAATTTAACAACAATTGTATTCGAATTAAATTCTTGATTTGAGCAATTTTGTTTCAAAATAGTATATTGTTTAACGAGTGTTATAAACGTCCTTTCAGTAACGAGTATTCCAATCAAGTACAGCGTATCGGAACTGGTGTTCAATGAACAAGTATCTCGAGGAGTTTATAAACGCTTTCCGATATCTTTCTTATCATAACAGGTTATCATAACAGTTTCAATTGATAGGTCAGGATCTACTCTGTCAGAAGGTTTTTTTAACCACTGAAACCAAACAGCAACCATAGCGATATATTCAAAAAATTGAGTTGATACGGTAATGTTTTTAAAAATTTGCTTTAGATACATATTGTGAATCTGTGATAATAGCGCGATAAGATGAATGACGTTTTAGTTATGTGAGTAGAAGAACTAGAAGTGGAAGTTTTTGACTCGGTTAGTACTTGACAGCACTTCTCATATTGTTAGAAACGTAAGTTACTGAAACTTATTTAAACACTATAAGATTTCAAAAAATTATATTTTAGCGAGACATGTTCCGCTTCACTGTAGCTTTTTCAAGCGGTATAACAATAATAACTAGCTTTTTCAGGCGGTATTACAATAACTGCTTCAAAAAGCTACATTGTACCTTTATATGTCGCGATAAGTTTCACTTATTTAATTTTTTTTTAAGTATTCATTATTCTGAGAAGTGTTTAGTGCTTAGTGCTCCCTGATTGGGATTACTTTTTGAAAGTGCTTAGTAATGACGAGCAATTTATAAATAAAAGTGCTTAGTGCTCGAGATTTCGAAGCACTTTTCAAGATTGCTTGGTGCTTAGTGCTCGAAGCACTTTTTGTCAGTGCTCGGCACAGCTCTGATCTGTTTGTATATGATCATTGTCTTGCCATTTTGTAATTCATCAATCTTTGTGAGACATTATTTTTTATTCGAATGTAGTCAAGCATGAGCTACAACTAAGAAGTGATGAGTTCATTTCTAAGGGTGTAAAAAGACCGTCAAGAAAACTTGCGGAAGAGACTGTCAGAAGTACTCGCGCACATTCTACAAGTCCACTGTCGAAGCTGTTGAAGTACGGACATCAATATTATTCGTGCGGAATAAACTGTTGATAATGATGAGTACAAATCTACTGATCTAGTAAGATGAAATGATCTAGTAAGTTTTCTTGTTGAAAGCTCACCAGTAAAGATCTCAACTCTTCTTTTTGTACCTCTTTGTTCAGGAGGGGATGTGTTGATAATTCAGACTCTATCAGTATCAGTTTAGATGTCTTACCTATTTGCCACAAAAACTACACAGTCACAATAAAAATCTTCTTTTTCTTCATTCTTTCAATGGTTCTATGACAAAATTTGCGGGAAAACAGAAAGACACAGCGTCAGGGCAAGCCGGTCCCGGTGCATGCATACCTTGTCCGGAAGTGGTAATTTGAAATGCGAATCAAGGAACTGAGAATTATGGTTATACTTTTGGGATTGGCTTGTTATTTTGGTGATCAGTTTCGAAAACAACTGTGTTTAATATTTGTATTCATATATATATATATATTGTACCAATGTAGACGGGATATTAGATTTACATCAGTAAATTAATGCAGTTGTGCACTGATCTGAGAATAAGTTGGGTTTATCGTGAAGATTTCGCATGATTGTGTTAACAAATTTCAACATTGATCAACAATGAAATTAATTATTGAGAACGATACTTATGTTGATGATACTAAGGACACTAGCAATTGAATTATGCGAGTTTATAATCAATTTGTTTATTGTGTCTATGAAAATGTCCAACAACCAAATTGATGATCACTAATTGATCTTGTGAAGGAATGTGGTTGTTGAAAAATCTATACCCTCTGATTGGGATAATGAAAATTGCTTGTAACAATGATTTTTTCGTTAATCACAGATGGTGTTTGATACTAGGTCTAATTTTATTTTCTGTGTACGCAGCAAATATCTTCTTTTTTTTATAAGTGCAAACTGGCTTCAAAAGTTAAATGAAACTTTGTCAACAAGATGTTTTTTTTTGATAATAAAGCATATTCTCTCTCTCTCTCTCTCTTTGTAGGACGAAGTACACTAACAGAAACCACTTATCTATGAACTTAACCTAACTTCTGTTCGTTGAAGTGTCTGGCTTATCAAAGCCGACCACTTGAACTTTGTTCAATAGGGACATAATAGAATCAAATACCTGTCTCGAACAAACATGAACGGCAAAGTTTCAAGTTCAAGTTCGCGTCGTTGCACGACTTCATAATAAGCCATTTGAGCTATTCTACACCCCACACATTTTGCCCTGACAGATGCTCTGTGGCGAAAAGCCAGCACAATCGCGAAAGGAAAGCTGGTCATCCTTGACCCAAAGCCTCTGCCTGCCAGCATCGAATTGCTTGTGTCCCTGATCCCGTATTATTTGCACTATAATAAACTGGGGCGCATTAATTGCGAAGTGTACAACGTGCGGGTTTTCAAGGAATTCCTAAGCCAAACAATGAGGAGAATCTGCCAGGAGTGTGGTTTTTAGCTAGATGATAATGGTTATTTAACGAACAAGTGTATTAATAAGGGCGGTTAACAATCGCGTTAATGTTTGAGATTGTTAATCCTCATTTTAATTCACGAGTTTGTTACAAAACTTTTCCGTCAACAGTAGTTTTCGAAAATAGATATATCTCACTTTCAATGTTTATTTAGTTAACGTTACAATAAAAAACAATCACTATTTCCTATTTATAAAAATTACCCTCGGTGGGTTTTGAACTCTCGACCTCAGTGTTGCATGCTAGGTGAACTTTACCATTACGCCACGGGACCATATATGGTTTTAGGTGACAACTGGTGTAATGAACTTTTTCTGAAACTTTATTTGAAAATTGACAAATAAATAATGACAGTTAGAACTAGCCAATGTAAAATGTATAAGAGCAATGTATGTTGGGTTGCATATAATCAAATCGTTGATTAATAGAAAATCATTCATTAACAAGGGTCATTAATCAATGATTTTGAGTGCTTTAAAGTACATCATAAATGAACGGTCGACGGAAAAAGTTTTTTAATTTGTTTAATGATTGGTATACCATACGTTCAACTCGGGCTTGCAGTATATTCTTAATATATAATAATAATAATAGTTCGCCGTTATTCATCAGATGCAGAAACAAATAAATATATACAGTGCGGCTTTTAATAGTCCTCCCCCCTGTTCACTTTTGAACGGCTCGACGTACAAACATGAATAAAAAACCGTTTCGAGGGTTTCACCCATACTACCTTCTGAAATAAAAAATATGCTGATTGCTCAAAAGGGGGCGCGGGAGAGGGGCCATCAGCTAAATTTTTTTAAATGACATGGGGGTCAAGTGCACATCGTCAAAAAGGAAATTCCATTCTCTTTACAACCATCTAAATTTTTTTGAATTTCGTAATTTTTTTTTTTGCAATTTAAATTCGAAATATCAAATATAAATGCGGCTGAGTACTACTCATACCTCGATAAATTTGAACGGTTTGATGTGGAACAACGAAACCAAAAATTTTTTGAAGGGTATTACCGATACTACTTTTTGAGAGAAGAAACATTGCAATTACTCAGCAGATGGCACTGGGGGCACATTGACTTAAAAATTTCGAAAGGCATAAAAATCGAAATTGGGAAAAAAATTATAAACAAAATTCACTAATGTCTAGATGGTTGTAAAGAGAATTGAATTCTTTTTTCAACAATGTGCCACTTGACCCTCATGCCATTTAAAAATTTTGAGTCGATAGGCCCCCTATCAAAAGTTAACACTATTAAAAGCCGCACTGTATATAACATAATATTAAAAATATATATGAAATGAGTAATCTGAATTTTATGAAATTAGCTGAATACATTGTCTGCAAATATGAATGGGCGGAGTATCAGCAGAAAGCTGTTTTTCAACTCAATCCGAAAAGTACCTAAATAAAGGTGGATCAGTGATCGTACATAAAAAATAAATATTTAAGATAACATAGTATGAATTAAAACAGTTTTATAATGAAAATTTTCGAATAAAAATCAATTTATTTCATGAATAAATAAGTTCAAATAATAAATATAACATGAAAATATGAAAATAAGTGTTTGGAACATCAGTAGTCAAGTAGGAATAGTCTAAGAGGCGAAGAGAGGTCAAAATTCTATTTTGTGTTTCCCCCTGTACATCGTTTGGAAATTTGAAATTTTGACAACTCATGTGCAAGTATTCTGCAATGCACTAATTTTTATGAAGAATAAAATTTTCTGAAAAATCGATAATAAAAAAGTGTTCCTATGGTGCAAATTTTTTAAACTCACTTTATATAGTTTGAAACTTCATAAGAAGTATGTTTTATCCGTAAAACAGAACGGTGAAGGTCGACCTCTCTTCGACTCCTGTATACTACAAGGATAGTTTTAATGATTGAGGATAATAAGATCTACCTGTAATTAATGATAATCTTCAATCTTTTCTTGAAATTGTTATGAGTGTGAGATCTAAATTCTATAAGAAGTGAATTATAATGTTTGCCTGCATTGTAAAAAAAACTAGGCTTGAAAATCGATGTATTATGTTTTCGAGTGACCAGATTAAACCTATTACGATTAGAAAATGGGCTAATATGTGAGATCGTTTTCAATCTTTTATAGAGATATTGTAGTAAACCAGTTTTCAGAATTAACTTTATTATTATACACATTCGTGGAAAAAGGAGTTCGAAAGACGTCAAAAAATCATCACCCATTTTTTTTCAGAATCGAGTTGATTTTTGTCCAAGTATGAAAGTATGAAAAGATATTTTTCCACAACATTTTCCTTAGATGCAGAAGAATATTACGGTGATTTGTAGCACTCTGATTATGGAATGAAAAACTCAAAAGCAACAAAAAACACTTCAGACAGTCAATTTACACATATTCACTGAATTCGAGCTTGAACTGAATGAAGATACCTGCATTTTAAAGCGTCTACTCCTTCCATAACTCTGGGAGAGTTCTTGCAGTCACACGCTATCAAAATATCTTTTTCCCCTGTCCACTGGGACACACGTTGAAGGCTGTCATATGAATAACACGTATTCCAGGTCTGCTGGGGTCGGTTTGGCACAATATGAAATGTCTGCTATAGCAGGCGTGTCACAGCGCTCAGGACGGCTATAGCAGGTGTGTCCACGAATGTGTTAATTATTGTCCTAAACTCAACCAACCAGAAAAATGCATGGATGTCAGGTTTTACTAAAGCAGGCCATAAATACTAGCGCAATAAGATAGTTTTGATAATATTGGGGACTTGCATTATCTGCGTTTTATGATGATTGACATGAATAGCTTGAATGTAGATCTGAATCCAGTCCGAGGTTTTTACAAACATTCACGATCGGCAGAACATCATTATCTATGTTGATATCGCAGACGCTCTAACTTTTTTGGGTCCAAATAACATAACCTTCGCTTTTCTTGTGTTGAGTTTCAGATTGTATGTATCAAGCAAATATTTCAAGTCATTATTTTTATCGTCTTGTGACTGTGGCAGATCAGAAGGTGTGAATGAAAGATACATCATATATATATATATATATATATATATATATATATATAGGGGCAGAATGTTAATGGGCCTAAAATTTGATCCTTGTAATCATTTAAAAGAGAGATTACGCTGCGGAAATAGTTATTTACCTAACAAGTGCGGAAAGTAGTACTTTTCCGCACGCGACGGCAGTTGCACGAACGACGCGGAGCGGAGTTCGGGCAAGCCGTTAAGGGCGGAAAAGACATTTTCCGTAAAAGTTAGGTACAATATTTTTCCTACGAGTGTTTTTGTCCATCTTATTAATGAAAAAACGAAGTTTTTAATAAACAAGTTTTTATAATAATGCTACACAATGACTAATAAGACAGAATAGTTACATAGATCATTTAGTTAGTCCTAAATATCTTCATTTTCAAAAATACAAAAATCGTGCGGAAAAGTAAAAATCGTACGGAAAAGTAAAAATCGTGCGGAAAAGTAACTTTTCCGAACGATTTTAAATCGTACTGAAAAGTAAAACTTTCAAAACGAAAAATCATGCGGAAAAGTTACTTTTCCGCACGCTCGTAGGAAAAAGTATTTTACAAGGTATGTGCAAGTGTCAAATGTACTATAATCCAAAAGCACTGGACATGTGACATTGACAATGTCCACATCGAGAAAAATATCAAAAAAAATTTTATTGTTATTATTATTATAGTTATTGCGAGGAGAGCTGTTATAGTACTGTGTTGGGAACGGAATGCTGATTGAATGGATGTGATAATTCGATTATGCTCTACAAAGGCATTCATTTGGTCTTTCATTACCATTTCTAGAGCTTTGGATATTGAAGGTAAGATGCTTGGTCCGAGGTTTGAAAATTCAGAAGGTTTATTGAATGAAGATGAATGTTATGATTCTGAAGATGTTCTTGGACTGGGTATAGCATTTTAATAGAGATTTCATCACTTGCGACTGCGTTAATTTTCTGAACGAATGTCGTATCTTTCAAGTAAGGATAATTGGAATTTACTTTTCACAGGATGTGTTATGTTGGCAAAATGATGATTAATCCTATCACCTTTCTTCAGCTCAATTGGAATTTCGGGACTCGATTTTTTTCGTAGTATTTAAAGTGGAGATATAAAATAAATTTAACGCGTGAGTACGGGTTTGTATCCACGGGTGTTTCTATTATTATTATTATCATAATTCCATTCTGATTTTAATTACAACGGGCCATTAGATGTCAGCATGCCCTAACTTGGATCCAATGAAAAAACATCGTTTCATCCTTTGCAATTATCTTTCGCAATGAAATTGCTTGAAATAATAAGTAGAGCAGGAAAGAAAAATACGTTAACTCCTCAGGGACGGGAAGGACTTCGTGAATAATGTCGTCTCAAATGACTTCGTTTGCATTGAGTTCGTCTGTGTGAAAACTCAATAAACAACCCCTGATAATAAACATCACTGCTCATAAAAACATATTCATGTCAATCCTCTACGAAAGAGATCGAGAGGAAATAGGGCTTTGGCTTTAGCGCGAGAAACTTTTTGAGTAAAAATTATTTATTCAGTAGACAGTGACGAAATGGGAGACAGTAAGTGTTTGAAATTCGGGAGATGATTGTAGCCGAACTTTGGGTGGATGAGCAACTTGACCGACTATTCTACCGGGTGAAGATGAAGGAATAATTTGACAGTTCTCTGTTAGAATTGAGTTCATAGCCTACTGTCTAAATTACTGTCCAATATTAATTTCATTGAAGATGAATTCATTACATAAATGATCATAACTAACAACGAGTAATAAAATACAGGATTTTCGATTTGAAAAAACTGAGTTTCAGACATTTTTATGAGTCCCCGGAAGGAACTTACTTCTGAGCCTTCTTCTATGCTGAAACTGAGATCCAGTTCATAGAATATTCAATAGTCTCATGCAGCTACGACCCAAATTGCAATATTTTGTAAATTTGCATTGGGAAAATATTATTATATTCCAATGATCGGGTTTTGCACAAAAATTGGACAGAATAATTTTTATCGAAAACCGCCACCGAGAGGCATAGAAAATTACCAGGGAAAGTTATGAGAAATCCTATATGGATTCCAAAAATGATATTATAATACTATCTACCACTTTTTGATACAAGCGGCAACACTGTGTTGATGAAAATATTCGAGACGGATACAGCACGTATCGTTGAATATTGCGAAAACATTCATATAGATGATGAAGATAAGAGGGCCAAGCACTGTGCTGTGAAATACTCTACCTTTAATATTCTAGGTATCGTACATTATAAACTCTCTTTTATTTCCGAAGTATTTCTCATTGCACTAAGAGTGGGAACATGTGTTCAATATATATAAACTTTTTCAACATAATATCATGAAAAAGTTAAGATTACCCTGCATGTGTGCTAACATTTTGATGACCATCAAATTATTTTCCATTCCATAGAAACTAAATAACACAATTTTGACACTGACTTCTATTATTTTTGAGTGTTGGCTCTGTATTTGTAACAGTCATCAAATTTCCCTTCAACAAAAATTGACAAGATTACTAGTAAATTGAGAGAATTGTGATAGATCTCCAATTGGATTGTTTTACCTCAACTTATTAGTTAATAATACCTAATAATCAATGAATTTGTCCAAATGAATGTTCATTTCTTAAAGGAATTCGGTGTTCTCATGCGATTAGTGGAACACGCTGTATGTCGCATATATAATATTTGGAAACAGCAGGAATATACATCACATCAGCTCACAACACACAAATTACCAAGAAAGATTACTTTCTGTTTCTACCTAAGATACAATGAAAAGTGGGGTAACAACACGCTTTTTTGAAGTAATCAATCATTTTAGAAACAACAGTTGGATGTTTCACCTCCATTACACCTTCTTTCCAGACACCTGTGTCTCGAGGAATGAATATATCTGAAACTTTCGGAAGTGACAGAAGTTCCTTGTTTATCTCTCGTGGAGAGAGCTTTCCCTGATGGATGCAAAAAAGTGATTATGCTACATAGGAACGCAAATAATTTAAAAAGGAATTTATAAAAACATTAATATTTCGAATATTCATATGAAGTAGTTACTGATTCTCTGACTGTTCAAAAATTACACTGAAAATATTCATATATCCACGCAGAAAGCTGAGAGGTTTTTTTGGGGAGATCGTTGAGAAACAATATCAATCAATACTGGTATGTATTATTATAGTCGGAAAGCTAAGGTGCCAAAAATGCAACAGTCTTAGAAAGGCTGACATTTTGATATTAAGTCATAAAAAGATTGAATATGAATAGCCTGGCGTCAGTCAGTCCGTCAGGGACAACTGGCGCGGGGGTGGTTCCGAAGTTGTAAAAAAAACACGTATGTCGCAACTGTTTTAAAATATCTGAAAATTGCTCTGTGGATAGAAAGAAAACAAAAAACTATGTGGAATATGTGCAGAATATTGGAACACCACGCATCAGCAGCCTGCTAAACCCGACAAAAAATTTGGCGACAAAGAACATGGAGTACTCTCTTTCTACAAGGAGATTTCTTGGAGAGGGGTTGTCAAATACATAAAACTTACAATATGTTGTATGAATAGATAAATGAAATTTGGAGTTTTAGATCTCAAATTGGTCGTTTATTATATAAAATTTGCAAAATAATTGATGAAAATGCGATCAAATTCAATTCAAATATTTCTAAATGTCTTAATAATACCTAATCTGCGACAACAAACTTAATCTAGCAAATTCCTTTCGTTATATATTATTGAAATTGAAATTAAAGTCACGTTACAGGTAGAATAACCAGATTATTGGCTATAATACCGTATGAATATTAATGAGTGTTGTGAATACATTTTCGTGCAATTTTCACTCTAATAATAACAACCTCACTTATTTCATTTTCTATAAAGTCTTTGATAGGATAGATATACTTAAATTTTAAAGAAAGTCTTCAGTTGATTTTGAAACACTTTGTCTATATGCTTTCAATGAAAATTCTGTTTTTCGAAATATCGGAGTTCAATGTGAAATATAGGTTTTTGTGCCAGATTATCGATGGGTCGTTGTATTTAGTATAGTACGACGGCGTAGAAGGGCGACAGTAATTATTTTTATAATTCTGACTCACTATCTCGAAATTTCGACTTACTAAGTTGGAATTTGCTAATTCCCAGAGCAGAGAATTAGCAAACGATCAACTCTCAAAATTCCTTAGAGACTTGTGCGAGCTAGAGAAGATGCAGCCCTTACCTTTTAACGTGTGATGCAATGCTAGAGGCCGATTACGGCGTGGTGATTTGAACCTGCGTACCTTGGCATAGCAAGCGAGAACATTACCTGTGCGCCACCAAGACCCAATTTTTCCTCTATTTATTAATTTCAACAGGGTGTAGCTCGTGAACCAATCAAGACGTTGCAATTTTATGCACTTATTTACTCACCGCAATCACCTTCAATATGATACAACAATGATATTGTGTTATTCCGAGTTTTTAAGTTGCGGTTGTTAGGGGGTTGGTCACAAAAACCTGTCGTTTCTTATGGAAATAAAATGTTTCATGGTTTTCTCCAAAAATATTTTTTTAAATTGAGGTGGACTTTTTCAATGGCAACTACTTGAACTGAGCAGAGCGCCTCGTCTCCTGGCAACATCCTCGATTATTATAAATCACATAATAATCTCGTTACATTAATAGATATTATATTCCACATTATTTGTCATATGACAAATAAGGTAATTATTCTGGACCACAATAATTAAAATTGCATTTTTCGAAGCAATCCAAAAATTGTTTGAAAAATGAAATTAACTTTGTCTTGGTACGGAAAAACAAACACTTCTATCGTCATCCATGCTTCACAATCTCACAAAGGATTTTCCGACTGTATGATTATAGAACATTTCACTTTGTGTTATTGTGTTGACGGTGAGCAACGCAGCAAAACAACGTTGTTTGATGCCAACCAACCCTCTGAACAAAAGAATTATTATAGACCTTGACGATATTGAAAAATCTCATCAGAGGAACCGAGCCAAAAGATACGAATACCTACCTTTGAAAAGAAAAACAGATAGATAAACAAATGTGCCAGTTGTTTCAATACTTAGTTCTCAGCTTTGTGTAACATGCTGGAAGGAATTCAATACAATAACGAATGTAAAGGTTTCATGAGGATTACTGTGATAATGAATTCTTAGTATTTTTTTATCTTTTCAATTTACATTCGTAGTCAGTACACTGTTGACCTTGACAACAGAATATTCAACTCCATGGAGCACAAAACTATTTAATGTATTCGTTCATTAGCGCAGTTCCATGCAAATTCATGCAAATCTCCGCGTTTCTGAAATGTGACTGAAATATCTCTCCTGGTATATTCATCATCTTATTCCTTTCCATTACCGATATCAGCGACTGTACCTGAAGGGAAGGGACAAAGGAAGACTGAATAATTGAGATATGAAACCATGTTCTTGTTTACTTTAGCATTTCTATACAGATTTAATTTTCTATATTCAATTATTAATGCTGAAAAGAATAACTCTAACTGCTTGAAAGTAAATTTGAGGTGACTTGTTTCGACGTTTAGCACTATAAGTTTCATTTGGCTCGCACAAGTTTCGACTTTTGAGGGCTGCCGTTCGTAAGGGGACGACAGTCTGGTTAACGGAAAAAACAATTTTAATAACAACAATTTATCAAGATAAGTGAAACAGTCCTTCAAACATATTTTTCTGCACGTTGTACTATTCGAATCACTTCTTTTCGATATATTTTCGAATATATGGACGTTAATATGTCAGTGATCGAATAAAATAATTTTTGTACAACTGACATTAAAAATGACGTTTTTAATTCATTGACACATGAACTAAAAACTGACGTTTTCACAAAATCACTTTTAACACTAGTGTTAAAAGTACTTTTAACACTAGTGTTAAAAGTAAAATGACAGATGAGATGATGGATACTCAGTAATATAGATCTCTCTAATAGAAACACTTCAATCAGATATTATAATCAGAACACCTACTCAAGAGGAATCGTTTATAAAAGTTCACACATGTATTTGGTCGTTTGCGCAATTGATAATACTAATTCCTTTTGAAGTTACAAACGAAGTAGTATTTAGTCCAACTGTAGAATGTCCTTCATCACTGACAAATAATGACATTCATAAATAAAGTGCGTTGGGGTTTATTATATTTGAAGTATCTGTCAGTCAGCCTTGTAATCCAAAGATCGTGTGTTCGAATCCTTATGGATCTTATTTTTTTTTTTTGTTTTTTTCTTACTAGCAGTAACTGTTGAACAAAAAATTTTGTATGATACATTTGTTAAAAGTGATTTTATTTTGCTCGTGGGGTTGCTCCACTCGCTAACGCTCGTTTCGCAATATTCCCCACTCACAAAATAAAATGCCACTTTTAACACTTGTATCATAAATAACTATTCTTTTCATTCTTATTACACTCCTATTTCTTTTTTTAATAGATTTTTATTAAGTTTGATTATTTTTCTGACCAATAATTCAGTTACAAACAAACCCGAAATATCATAATTTTTTGTAAACTAAACAATGACCTACTTACATTTTGATTTTAGTTCGAAAATATGAGTAGCACATTCATAAAATCTGTTGTGGAATCATGCGGCTGAAAGACAAGCTTCATTCATTCATGTTGAAAAGAGAAACATTTTCCATGAAAATTGAAAAACGTGATTCATTTGTAATATCTAACAGAAAACAACTACTTCCCCGGCTAAAGCCACGCTGGACATTGAACTACACCTGATAGATATTGTGAAAAGACTCTGAAAAGAAGAAATCTGAAAGTGTATTTCCGTTGTATGGACGTTAGTATGTTCAGTATCAAATAAACATATTTCTCTTCATTCTTATTATACCCGTATTTCTTTTTTAACTAAATTTTTTTTTCAAAAGTCTTCTAAAGAATAATTCTATTTGGATTCGATCAACTGTACATACCATTTTCTTCCCGAGATGTTACATCAGTCTTGTATTGTTCAAAACCACGGAATTTTATGTTTAGTACAAATCACTAGGAGTCTTTTGAATTGAACATTCTCCATGAAAATATGATTTATTGTCCAATTAATTTTGCGCAGCGAGAAGTAGGAGGTTTTCTTTGCATTTTTGTGTCATGATTGGAATATTTGTCTGTCGAAAGCAGAGGCTTCTTTGTACACCACACTATCGCTTGAGTTCATCTTTATAGGCGCTTTTTATGGAAAAATATGGTTTTACTAATAATATTAATAATAATAATATTATGAATTTTTGGATCTCTGAAACAGCTCTAATGATTTGGATCAAATTTTGTATTTAGATAAAGTTTTGCATTTCAAGTTTATCTTTATAGGCATCTTTTTTAGACAAAGCCGATTTTACAAATAATAATAATAATGTTAATTTTTGGATCTCGAAAACGGCTTCAACTTTTTAGATCAAATTTGTCATTCAGATGAGGTATTGTTACTTAAGTTCATCTATATAGGCGTCTTTTCTGAAAAAAGGTCATTTTACTAATAATAATAATAATATGAATTTTTGGATCTCGGAAACGGTACACTGTATATGGCCGTAGGTAAAGTATAGTACGTAATGCGTCTTGTAAAGCAATTACGCACTCATTTACAACACTTGTTACGCAATATACTATAATGAGTTATTGTTTCCTATATTTAGTCAAGTTTTCCGTTTGAATACAACGAGAAGGGTAGAAGAAAAGCTTATTATTTTAACTTTTGTATTTCTTAATAGTATTACTTTCATTCTGACATTATTTTAAATTATAGAAGTTTTAATCACAGCAATAAGAAATGTAATGGTTGATAGGTGAATTTAATTGAAAACAAAGTCGCACCCAAATATGAATCCCAACGTTCCTATTTCTTTGGGTAATTTTGTCATAAGTTCAGTATGATATTTTAACATGAATATTCTGTGTTTTCAAATATATCTACTGAGAATTTTCCGAATGACAACTATTTTTAATAGGTAAATTAATACAGCTACTTTGAAAAAAAATATATCGTCTTTTTTTGTTATTGATTAATGAATTAATCATCTCTTTTTAGAACAAAACTCGAGAATCAACAAATGGACGAAGAAACAAATACATCAATCGGAATTTCTATGGCTTCACAACCCGCAACAATTTTGTTCAGAAACTGCCATGCCTGGCAGGATCTTTTGTTGGCAATATAATGGAGAGAGAGGTGAATTCAATTACACATAAAAGGGAACAGGCGCCAAACTGTCACTCAGGGAAGGGTTTTGTTTCACTTGGAATTCTGATGGATTTAATAACTAAGATTTCGTGAACTCGTTTGTGCAACTTCATTTTCAACAGGTGTTATAATACCGCCGAACACTTCTTTTGTGGCAGGGAGTGTGAATTTCTGCAAGCGGCAAGCATAGCAGCCAAGTGCAAAATGGAACCCCCGGGAATCAAGTATTCTCAATCCTGGTGTATGTGACTGACAAGAGCATAAATAGTGTATTGAGAGAGGCGACAGATTCCAGAAAAGTTAATGTTTTCACACTGATCGACTAGGACCGACCGTCCGCGACCGTCCACCTACGACCAAAATTTCCAACACGTATATTCTTATCGCACAACTCACACTGTATAATCGTCATTGACCGTCTTGACCGTTTTTCAAAGACCATGTTCAAAATTGTAGTCTGCTGGAAATTTTGGTCGGTGTCACACTATCCTGACGTAATGTCATTTTGACACACATTTATGATGAACTTTTGACTTCAACAAAACTCATATAAATATAGGTATATTTCCTACCGGAAAAATAAAATGTTCTTCTTCAGTATCACTACTGCTCATTATTTAAAGCAAAACTATTGATATTATGAATTTAACTTATTTTCAATAAATGAACAGACAATTCACATAACCTTTCGAATGTCAAATTAATGTCAGATTTACAAAAAATTATTCTAGTGGTCGGTCGTGGATGGTCGATCAGTGTGACTTTGAAAGTTTTCATTGATCTACTTCTACTTTTGGTCGTAGATGGTCGGTGGCGGACGGTCGGTCCTGGTCGATCAGTGTGATTCCTCACTTAGGTATCGAACGAAATGAACCATCCACTAAATACACTTAGATATATTCATTCATTTATTTAAATGACTTAATGCAGGAAGCTGAATACACTTGTTAGTAATGAATGAAGAGAAGAATTTGTATATAAGTGTATAAATTTATTATTTATTGCAAAGCGCTTTCGACTTGCGTCATCTTCAGTGCTTACCTCAACCGGTAGGTGCATTTTCATCATTTTCTCCAGTCCTGAGAGTTTCATTATTCTCCCTCGATAGTTACGGAAGTTACGGGGGTGCTTCCATGAAACGTGAGACACACTCTATGTTGATAACTAGCACCCGTTTCGTTTCCTTCAAAGAAATAGGGGCCTATGATGGTACTATTCACAATTGCGGCTCACATATTGACTTTTCATGGGTTCTGAGCGTCGTACTCTGCCTTCCAGTGTGCATTCTCTATGGCTCAGTATCGACAATTTTGACGATTTACGTTACCATTCAATTGAAACGTAGCTTTGTCTTAGTGTTTTTCCTGATGTGGGCTTCTGACGACATTTTTTTCATAATTGATTCGCAGAACTCTACTCTTTGATCGAAATCAGATGATAGTGGTTCTTGTGCTGAAATGATGTTAAAATAATGCCATTTGTGTTTTTTTAACAGTTTTGTTACGGTGGAAGAATCAAAATCATTATTTGAAGTTACTAGTATTGAAGTGGCAGTGGGATTTTTTTTGACCAGTTTTTTATCGCCCGGGATTTTTGGTTTACCAATTTTTGTAAGATCTTTAACGTGACCTGATTCTTCAAAATTATTTTCAGTTTCATTCACTGTGGACTAAAAAATTGGGTCGTAATTTGGGTGTTCCATGATGAACATCGAATGAACTTCTCTCTGAGTTCTTTTCTTGTCCAAATTCCCAAACGAAATAGAAATTCAAATTCTTTGTGTCTCTGTTTGCATTTCAACGTCAAAAACTATCAATTAGGAGATCTCAATACCTTGGATCTTATGTAACATAGGCCACAGCAATAAGTTCAGTCGGGAGTCAGATCGTGGTAATTGGAATGCTATTAGCTCAAAGAAATATATATTCTTCAAAAGATGTAAATATTGTCTCAAGTTGTGATATAATTATATACGTATTTAGTAAGCCTCGAGCTTCAGTCGGTAATCTAACAGAAAGCTCCAACAAAGTAAACAAGTTATGGAATGTAAGAAGTATATAATATAAATGAAAAATATTTTTTTGAAAATTGCATAACACGGAAATGAGAAGTAGGGTAATGATGGCTAACAGTTCTGAATATAGCAAGATATAAATGTATACGGGTACAATGCGCATTCGTTCGATATAAGCATTTCTTATTTTACTTTTACTTGTGGAAGGTAGAGGGAATTATAGAATAAGACCCTCTTTATTGATAGCGTAACTATGACGATATGAGCTTATAATATCCCGGTCAGAATTGAAACTGTTTTATAATTCTAATGAGGATATTGAAAACCAGAATGATATTGATGATGAATCACTTTTTCTGGTCTGCCTTGTTCGAAATGTAATTAATACCACAGGAGAGCATTTTTAACAACCTTTTTAATGTGACTCATTGAATGAAACCATTGAGTCATTTTAGTTTTACTTACATATCCCAGTAACAATTATGAACGAATTGAAAATTGTTATTTTTTACCGGAATTAAATCCTTTGTATGAAGTGATAAATAAATGTTTTCCGAATGAACAATTTATTTGAACAACAGAAAAATTTATTTTACTTTTAATTAGCGATAATTATGATCCACACTTAATGCCCTCTATAATGCCCTACCACATTACAGCTACCGTTGAAAAATAAATGTAATGAAATAATCAACTAACAATGCATACAAAATCAATGATAATAATTATAATAACAAAATCAAAAAATCAAAGTTAGCTGTGCAGTGTCGAGTTCCTTGTAGTTAATCGCCTTGTTGACGTTTAGGTATTGTCAAACGCAGAGCCAATTGAATAGTTAACAATAAATTGAACTGTAGTACGTACAATCTTCGTTAGTTTCATACAGAATTTGAGCATATTCAAGTTTATTATAAAAATGTATTTAATGTATTTGGTGAACAGACCTGGCCTAAACTCTGAATAACAAGTAGGTAAGTATAAGTACAGCTGTCAAGCCAGGGAAAGTGGGACAAAAATGGGTTGTCAAAGTATAATCATTTAACCTTTCATGATAAATGCTAACGTCCGTCTCACCATAATAAAAAAATATCCACAGGACATACATTTTAATAAATATTTTATAAAAACTGGATAATATATCTTAAGCGATATATTTTAAAAGGAGCTTTGAAAATAAATACATCACAAAAATCCATTATTTGAGAAATATTTATCAACCATAAAGTCTCAAAAAATGAATAGGTCTTCCATAAATATAACAGAAAATATTTACCTAACTAAACATCGAATACAAACTCTTGAATGATATTAATAAGACCGTTAGTTCTTCATTACTAATTAATAACCAACTGAAACTGATTTGAAGAATAAGAAGTAACTTGAATATTTCGTACTATACCCTTTATACTATGTTCTAAACACAAACATTTGTTTCAGCCATAGCACTTCTATTTTGTTTTGCTACTGTTTTTGCTGCAACAAATAAAACCAACGTTCATGACAATTTTCGTACTTTGAACATTTAGTATCATTGGATATTCTTGGCGTCGATTTGTAAGTCTTCGTGACAGTCAACTTCTCTCAGAAACATATTCAAATATAATTGTTTTTACTCAAAATGCAGTGTTCTGTGGTTTTGATGAATTTACACGTACTAAATGTCGAAAGGCAATGCTGAAAGTGGCAGCTCCTACATTTTATTTGATAACTTAACAGCTAAAGTCCGTCTTCTGAGAAAATTGCTCATGACGAGAACACTTAGGGTTTGTTCTGGTTTCCAAAATAACTAGTCAAGATCATGCGCAGTTCAACAAAAGTGAACGAATATGAACCTTAAGTGAACACTTCAGAACCAATATTTTTCAGAACCAGAACAAACCTTTAGTCAATTCATTTATTCGATTCTGAAGTATTTCACGCACTAACATGAATTCGGCGAAATATGAAGCTACTGAACTACCAATATCGAAAATTGTATACAATCCTCAATCATCCAAAGAGTCAAGTCAAGTTAAGCCGGTCTGTGAAACCGAGCGTTAGCCAGGAATCACACTGATCGACTAGGACCGACCGTCCGCGACCGTCCATCTACGACCAAAATTTCCAACACGTATATTCTTATCGCACAACTCA
This sequence comes from Chrysolina haemoptera, assembly GCA_958298965.1. NCBI lineage: Eukaryota > Metazoa > Arthropoda > Insecta > Coleoptera > Chrysomelidae > Chrysolina > Chrysolina haemoptera. Next base: position 6,733,733 of record OY282585.1, on the reverse strand, counting down.
CACTGTATAATCATCATTGACCGTCCTCGACCGTTTTTCAAAGACCATGTTCGAAATTGTAGTCTGCTGGAAATTTTGGTCCGGTGTCACGCTATCCTGACGTAATGTCATTTTGACACACATTTATGATGAACTTTTGACTTCAACAAAACTCATGTAAATAGGTATATTTCCTACCGGAAAAATAAAATGTTCTTCTTCAGTATCACTACTGCTCATTATTTAAAGCAAAACTATTGATATTATGAATTTAACTTATTTTCAATAAATGAACAGACAATTTACATAACCTTTCGAATGTCAAATTAATGTCAGATTTACAAAATTATTCTAGTGGTCGGTCGTGGATGGTCGATCAGTGTGACTTTGAAAGTTTTCATTGATCTACTTCTACTTTTGGTCGTAGGTGGACGGTCGCGGACGGTCGGTCCCGGTCGATCAGTGTGATTCCTCACTTAGCACAGAAAATGTGATTTCGTTTATGGTACTGAAGACACCGCTTGTTCGAAAGAAATTTCTCAAATAAGCCATAAAAAAATCTTTGCACGTGTAAACATTCAATCCCACGTCAAATTATTGGGATCCCACTCTAATCCACCAAAGAAATCATTCATTTCATGCCGAATGAGCAACTTGAGTGAGGCATGTTGTTTACATGCAGGTGCAATTTGATCTCGGGTAGTTCCGAAATCGATACGCGGGGGCGTGGGGTGGAAAAGGGAACGTCAGCGAAATATCTGGCCCGACTGGCGACACAGACGTGAGACACACCGGCCCCGCATCTCTTTGGGATGGATGTCTTGCCGCCCCCGTTATCCACGCGAAAAGAAATGAATGCATAATAATTTTACATCAATCTCGAAGTTATTTTTAGATGAATTATAGCGAATGGAAACATCACAAAGTTTTGATTCATAGAATAATAGGCGAGAACACGAAATTCAAAACGATTTCTAATGGATTCTGTTTTGTTAATTTTTTTAATCTTGAAAAAATAATTCAAAGTTGACAAAATTTAAATGGCTTCTTTCTTGTGCCATTCAATATTCTTGTGATGTACTCTCCCGAGAATTACGAGCAACCAATAGCATTTCCATCTCACGTCACAATCAAGTCGATTAGAATACGCTCTTTGGCTAGGGAGATTACATCACAAAGAGCACCATCAAAAATTAAATCAAATATGTTGACATTTGGCTTTGTTGATAGCAACGCGTTATAGCATTCTAGAATAAAGCGTGAGGAATGCAATAAACTCATACGACAATTAAAACATTGTTGCCGAGGTGAAGGTGAATACCACTTGCAAAACGTTTCTATTTATTCGATATCATAATGCCAAAAATAACCCTTCTTATGGAAGATTTAATACATGAGTTAAATAGGCGGGAACACAAAAAAATATTATCGCTCCAAATATGCTTTAAAATACACAACGCATATATAAATGAACCCAGAAAATATTTTTGGAGTCTAATTTTAATTACAGCCGTTCCCATTCGTTTCTGAAAATCAGCAAATCTCAAAGCTGCTGATTTTTAGAAATGTTCCTATTCATTGACAGACTGTCAACAATTTTGTTCTGTTCATTGTTCTGGCCAATCCAAGGTTCAAAATCGAGTTTCTAATGCGTCAAGAGGAACGCAAACAGAATCTAAAGTGAAGAGAGTGATATCGATTCAATTCAGAGTGAATTCGTTTTGATTTCGAGAGCTCCATAAAACTACTCTGACGAGTTGTAACCAACGAAACGGCCGTCAGCAGACGATGGAACAAAATTTTTATTGAAATCATCAGTCAGAAATAATATTATCTGTATAACACGGGAATAAATGAGCCTTAATAACATCAGGCAATTGCTGTCCCTCGGGACGCAAACTTTGCGATCGGTAATTAAGGCCTTTATAATACGCTTGATACATAAATAACAATTTTTCTTTGTCAATCCCACCCAACCGCGACGTTCTTACGAGCTTTAGCCGCTTGCATTTCTGAAACGACACATAAAAAATCATTTAAATTCAGAAGAGATTCATTTCTGTGGTGAGATCAATTAGTTAACCGAGACGCAAAGCATCGAGGTTAACTATGATCTCGAGACAGGAATGAAACTTCCTACCGAGGTTTGTATACTATTTTATTTACAACCATCATATTTCGATCAGAATTAATAAATCCCTGTTTCGTTCTGAACATACCTAAAATATTACATTTTACGACAAATTACTTAGAAGGCGGTTTTCTCAGAATAATCAAAGCCAAATTTTCTCGAAAGATGATTTTGAATTCATTTCGAAACATGATTTTAATAACTACGTCATCGTTTTTGTTGTCGCGAAAATGAATTTTTTCGAAAGAATTAAATTATAACTTCAAAGTTGTCAAAGCTCGAACAATAATATAACCACATTGAATTCAAATTTATTATGCACACGATATTATAATTATTAACACAGCAGAAGGGTTCTCAAATAACACTTTTGATTAATGATTTGCAACAGTGTCATGAAGAGGATGATGAATTCTTCAATTACGTCTTTTTATTTTCCAATCCCAGCCCAAGTAGTCCTATCAGGGATGAAGAGAACTGGTTTACAAATTTTACAGACTAGGAATTTTTCATATATACTTCCGATTGTCAAAAAATACTCAGTCAACTCCTGACTGAAATAAATTATCTTGAATTAGGAAGGCCCAATTTAGAAACACCCTATAATGGAGGTGAAAAAGATGGTTTGTGGTGGAGAACCCATTTCCCCACAGTGGCAGCTGCATTGTCTACTGTTAATATGAGATCTTCCATATTATTTTTTTATTTCTCTGGAAGATTTAAAAGAAGTTATTTATTTTTCTTGTTTTTGAACACAACGTCTTCAACTAAAAAATGACACCTGACGTGCGTCATATTCTCTTGAAACATCCTCCCGATGTGATTTTGAAATACTTCCAATATTTGACAGTTGTGACGTCATGGTTCGAAATAATTCCATCAAGAAAATACAATGTTTTCAAATTATTTGAAATACTTTCACGAGAAAATATTGCTCAAGTTAGATATATTGTTACCGTGACTACGGAGTATACAATTGTCACCAATATAAATACACAAAGACACAAAGACGGATACTGATGTATATGTGTTATTTTATGAACGGACTGTATACTGGCACATCAACCAATTTGAATTAATCCTGATTTCTTCTCGGGATGAATAAAGCCGCCGTCCCATCTGGTTCCTTCCACAGGCAAATCCTGTTTCACTTTAACTAGTAAATCTCGATAGAACATTTGTATCATGCTCTACATTTGTTCCCGGAAATTGGATATCCCTGTTAGTGTATACATAATTGCTTCATTCATGGTCATTTCCGAGACTAATTGGGTGATCTATGGTTTGAGTATATATGTCCATCTATAGCTGAGCTCAAACGAAAGCCCATCGTTGATTGTCCCAGTAATTGGAATGTAGTGGGTCCATACACGACAGGGAGAAATTGTTTTCGATATATTGTATACGTGTTTTAACCCGCAACAATAGGAGATGTGAAAAAAGCGATAGTCTTATTACAGGACAGGACAAGATGAAGTTTCTAAAATTATTTTAAAAGAATGTGTAGATTTACATCAGAAGTAATAGAGCATACTGATATGAATTTATGTTTTTCTTGTGAATAATATTTCGATCTTCTCAAAATTGCCGTCCTTATTACTGAACTAAAAAATTGTGACTGCAAAAACATTGAAAAGTATCGGCCAATATCGCTTATCAGTTCAACACTTCACACACATCAAAGGACCCCGCACGGAATACATGGGATTTTGGTTTATTGCGGAATTCAATGAAACTCTGGTATGTTGTAGATCATGATCTGTAGGTAATACTTCAAATGGACCATAATCAAATCGTATGATTAGTTTCTGAGAAACAGGGTGATTTTAGTCTCGTGATTTGGATAAAATATATCATATGGACTTTGGAAATGCAACATTTTTATAATACAAAATAGTATTCAATTTACCGGGGTCGTCACAAACGTTCTCAAAAATATACTATTTTGGCGTTGTTTACTTTACGTATTAGAATTGAGATATTTTCTAGTTTAATTTCTAGATTGTCCTGAGAAATAATGATAGTTTGAAAAAGCAATACTATTTTATTACAAACATATTATTTTTACTACGTCGGGGTCATCAGAAAAGTGCTTAAAAATATCCTATTTAAGTTATTTACTTACTTCATTCTTTCAATAGGAACTTTAAAGAACCCTATAATTTCAACGTGTGACGTTGATAGGAGAAAACCCTCAAACTATAATACGTGGAAAATCTTAAGCCAAACCAATATTTTTGAAATACGAGGGTACTACAAAAGATATTTGTCGGTGACACCATATCGTTGGACTTTCTCTAAAAATTCACATGTGGCGCAATTTTCATGGGTTTATTATATTACTATAGGTGATAGCTATATTTGAAGATGGGTTGGATTGTTGTTAAAATTGTTAAAATTGTTTTTTCCGTTAACCAGCTGTCATCCCCTTACGAACGGCAGCCCTCAAAAGTCGAAACTTGTGCGAGCCAAGGATTATCGAGGTCTTACCTTTTAACGTGCGATTCCTAGCACTTTCTCGGGTCATCAGATAAAAATCTGAAGTCGCTAAGGATTCGAACCTAGCCGACCAGCAGTCAATGGTTTTGAACGCCTCAGTCTCAACCACTGAGCTACTTGACCCTTAAAAAAATAAAACTGGAGATAGGTTTTTGCTCAAAACGTGTGTGCTTTTGCCACATTTTTCGTAAATAAATATCGGATAAAAATGGCGTTGCTGGCAAACATTTGAAAAAAGTGATAGAAAAGATAAAAACTCTGCCACTGGCGAATTTTTAGCAAAATCTCAAAGATATGTAAGGAGCTCTGAGGGATAATTACTAATTACTCCCTCTCTTGGAACCCCTCTTCTGGATATTATTGACACTTTTTTTGTTTAATTACTAGTAATGACCCCCAGAGCTCCTTATATATTTTTGGAGTTTTGCTAAAAATTCGCCTGTTGCAGGGTTTTTATCTTTTCCGTCACTGTCCAAATATAAGTTTAATTTTTCCCTCTTATATTCCACGAATTCAATTCACTAATATCCATCCATAGATGCTATCCTGCACAATGTTTTCACCCTGTTGATCTTTTTGTTCTCTTTTTCCTTTGAGTAATAAAATCGTGATTTCTTTAATCATGAAATTTTAATGCCAGCTCCAGATTAAATACAGCAAGCGACCAACTTTCTTTCAGATTATGCCAACAAAAGACTTAGTCTGCAACAACAGAACACAAGCAGTCATGCGAACTTGAGAAGGTACACCGTGAAATTCAGTTTAGGTCTTATAGTTCCTCTGAACGTTGAAAGTTGTATGAAGAAGGAAGGTACTTTTATTAGTTTCATTTTCATGCAACATTAAAATTTCTGTCCAATTATTTGCAACAGCAATTTTATCGTTTTCCACAAAGATTGAGCCGGATAATTGAAAAACTTGCTGGAGTGAAAGATGATCCAGACGCAAGAACAAAATGCCTTTCCATAAAAATAGCGTCTCGATGAACTCAAATTCCAATCAGAAAAGCAATTTCTGAGTTTTAGTCTTTGGTTTCCGAATATTATATATACAGTGTAATCAGATTCTTTCAGTTTTTTTAGGTGATAGACTACTGGGGTAAAATCGGTCAATTACTTGGGCAACTTTATTGACAGAGACTTGAAATCTTATTCTCAAATCATCAACAATTGCAACTGTGGGGATTTTTCCTCGATTTGAATTCATGATATATTTTCTGGACATTCATCACCTGATATTCAATATAATATCACTATTCAATTCAATCTAAACTCTTATTTTTTGCACAAAAGTCAGTAGAGAACGGTGCGAGTTGTTTGGAGTATCCTGCAGTTCCTAATTTTTTATGTAGCAGGGTATTTGAAATTTCAGAATTTGAATGGCTGGACGTCAGAATTATTCAATTCAATAACGGAAAAATAAATATAAAATTTTGTATCGATGAAAGATGTATAAGATAGCGAAAACATCCTTGTGTACACAGCTAGGAAATAATTAATTCATCGACAATATACAGAGTGACCCATTTAAACGCGGGCCACCTCTCTAAAACTGTTATTTATTATCCGATTCACAATTTCATTTTATTTTTCAATAAGTAGAGCATCAATAGTTCTAGTTGAGTCTAATAAATTCGAAATGAAAATAAAAATTTCAAGGCCTACTTCGAATTTTTTTTAAGGTCAAAATACCAAAAAACATACTAGTGATTTTCTTAAATAAAATTTGATGACGCCACTGGATTCACGAAAAGTTTAAGTGGTGTATGTATAGATTGCGTAGGAATACCAATAAAGTTTGCCAATAAATCAACCCACTACTTCAATTTCAGAACTTTTATCGAAATTCTGACTACACCACTGGATTCAGTATACAGCGTTTCCGAAATTGGAGTAATTAAAAAAATGGGTTCTTGTACAGAACATAATGTATCAATAAATGGCAAGAATTTTCGTTTGAAGCAGTCAAAAATTGTCGAAAATTTTTATGAAATTGTATGAAATCGTTTTCAGTTACCTTTGTTTGGGAGGCACTGGTTTGATTCTCCAGGCCACAGCGTGTCTGCTCGCTGGCAGTGTTTCAGCGCAGGCTGTAGATCTCTTATCAGTGATTACCAAAAAAAGTCTTGAAAACTTTAAAATTCAATAAATCCCAAAAAAAAATTTTTTTTCGACAAAAAAGTATTCTTTCATTTCGAATTGTTTTGTCATCTTCTACTTCCCATTTCATTTATTGATCCAATTTTAAAATATATTTGGTCAAAATTCCATCGAAATCTATTCATAAATAAAAAACTTTTAAAATAATAAAATTTGGAAAGAATGTTGTTTAGTGGAATTTCAGGAAAATTTTATTTTATTATTTTATATTTTTTTTATTTATGATCCGATTTCGATGAAATTTCGACTAAATATATTTCGAAATATTCTGAATCTAGTGGTGTAGTCAGAATTTCGATAAAAGTTCTAAAATTGAAGTAGTGTGTTGATTCATTGACATAATTTTTTTTATGGGCGTATTCCTCGTAATTTTCACATACACCACTTGAAAATGTCGTGAATCCAGTGGCGTTGTCAAATTCTATTTATAAAAATCTCTAATATGTTTTTTGGATTTTTGTCCTTGAAACAAAATCGAAGTAGGCCTTGAAATTTTCATTTTCATGTTCGAATTCATTGCACTTAACTAGAACTATTGATGCTCTATCTATTGAAAAAAAAAACTTCTGAATCATGTAATAAATAACAGTTTCAGAGAGGTGTCCCATTTTCAAATGGGTCACTCTGTATATTCAACAATGGAAAAATTAGTTATAAAATCACTCTTACATGAATAAGAAAAAAGCTATTTTGTATTTGGAATGCAAAGTGATGGAAAGCAGGGACGAAGAGTACCAAGCGCGGAAGTCTTTGAAGAGCACACTTTGTGCTCGAATTACACACAAGATTTTTTCTACGGACGTAGCTCAGACAAAAAAAGCTTGATACTTCATTCAACATTATATCACCCATAAGAAAAAAACCAACACTCGATAGCTATCATAAATGTATGATCTATCCAAATATCAATCAAATAATTTATATTTTCAATAAAAAAAACTCATGCCTAAGTCAAAGAAAACCGTCGGCCGAGATCGAACACGATCCCCATCTGTTTAAATTATTTCGATCGTTTTTTTTATATTTTGGCTCTATTTGTGATTATAACTGATTGAATTTTTGCAGCGTGCCAGATGCTTCAATTTCTCAAACAGATTTTGAAAGTAAATGTACAGTACTACAAAACGTATATACTCGTTTCTCGATACAATGCCGCGAAATAGGTGAAAAAAGGTTAAAAACATGACCGAAAACGCCTGAGCCCGCCTATGTGGTAGAGTAGTAGGAGTGGCTGGGAAATGAGGGGACGTGATAATGCCATTACGAGACGCCTCTCCTCACCTCTGGGTCTCTCCTTCTAAGCTGAATACTAAAAAAAAATAAGTTTTTGTATAACTGTAATTAAAAATGACGTTTTTAATTCATTGACATATGCACTAAAAACTGACGTTTTCACAAAATCACTTGTAACACTAGTATTAAAAATTATTTTAACACTAGTGTTGAAAGTCAAATGACAAATAAGATGATGGATGCTCAGTAATATAGATCTCTCTAATAGAAACACTATTATCAGATTATCAGATATTATAATCAGATCACCTATATATTCAAGAGGAATCATTTATAAAAGTTCATACATGTATTTGGCCGTTTGTGCAATTGGTAATACTAATTTTTTTGAAGTTATAAACGAAGTAGTATTCAGTTCAACTGTAGAAGGTCCTACATCACTGACAAATAATGATATTCATAAATAAAGTGTGTTGGGGTTTATTATAGTGTCTGCCTTGTAATCCAAAGATGTGTTCGAATCCTTATGAATCTTATAATTTTTTTGTTTTTTTTCTTACAAGCAGTAACTGTTGAACCAATAAATTTGTATGATAGTGATTTTATTTTACTCGTGGAGTTGTTCCACTCGCTAACGCTCGTTAGTTTCGGAATATTCCTCACTCACAAAATAAAATGCCACTTTTAACACTTGTATCATAAATAACTATTTTTGTATTGAAATGTTTAAATTAATTAATGACATTTGCGAGTCCAAAACATAACAAAATATAACTATGGACTGTTTTCCATGTGATGGCACAGTCGATTTTTGTTACGGAAAAATCCTCCATGGCTTGCCTTAAGAGTGTTGTAAATAATGACGAATACGCTTCAACTATGACTGCAAAGTGTTTGATAGAAAGCATGAAATATTGAAATTCTGAGACACATTCGATAAAAATTTATTATTTTATTTCCGATATGTACACAAGATGCAGAACTGTACTCGTAGCGTCAGGAGCTTTCTAACTAATGGCGAAGGTTCCGTAGTTATTGCTTGCTATAATTTTTTGCAACGAATTATTCAATTTGATTTTCGGATTTAGTGAAACCTTTGTATTAATTATACCTAGCAGTAAAATTAATTCAGTGATTTTTAGAGTCTTCATAAAGATTCAAAGACTTCATGATTATTGGCGAATGCGCCCTATCAATCGATGGCTTGATCTGTCTGATATACAGTTACAACGTTGAGCGTCAAAACTTGTACAGACGTCTGATTTCAGATGCTCACACATGACACGACGGTGATAGACGTTCAACAGTTTTGTCGTCTTTTTGACATGACGATTTCTTCCTTAATTCCTACATTTATCCTCCATATATACCACATTGTAGTGTCACATTCCGTCTATAATGAAATATTTTACTGTCATCCTGTGAGTCAATAATAGTGTTGTAGGAAAAAACCGCCAAAAATTTGAAAAAATATTAGTTCGGAATAATTACTCATTCTACAGAACGGCTATTCACATTTAGCGTTGCTTCACGAGGTGCACGACTGTTATTATTATTTTTCTTTCACATGGTCAAGGTAAAGTTTGAATGATGTAGGGTGCATTCAGGTGTAAATTTATGTCGAAATTTCAGTATACATTTTTCATCATTACGTCTAGTTTCATAATGTTGCTGGAAATTTTACCTTCGTTTACCTAAGACTCGTGATCCCAGAACTCCAGAAAATGCCAAGAAGGTCCAAAACCGAGAAAAAACAGTCACGCAGGTGCATGAATGAAACCAATAAATGACAAGTCCCTGACTAGCAGAACATTTTTACCTGCTGCTAGACTCCTTCTTGAAAAAATTCAAAGCAAAATTGGTCTGACAACTCAAGTTGTTGATACACCTTAAAAAAAAATTGATGTACCAAATGGTCAAATTTTTCTTGTTCTTTTGAATGATTTTTTGTAAAAATAACAAGATAAACGTTTATTCCGAAAGAGCACCTTATTCAAATTTACAAATTATTTGGATTCAAGTTTTAGTACAAATAAACAAAATTTCGTTTCGCTCAACAAACCTCACAGTTGACACAAAAAAAATATCTTGGCTTAATAATATCCTTGGTGGTGGATCAATAATATGCATTTCGTTCATTTAACAATGATAACAACAAATATCAACAAAAAAGTTTATTAATTTCCAATATTGTTTATTTTGTCACACGAATCCAGTTATTTTGTCCACTGAATCACTTCCATATTAGAAACAAATTCCATATTTTGTTAATACAACAATTCCCTTAACTTGCATGATCAAAGTTTTTATTTGAACAGAAACACATATTTTGTTGTTTCAACATTATGCTCTATGTTGAATGTACAAAGCAAAGATCTGAATGATCTTCATACCCGGAGTGCTTCTTCTACCTCTCGCAAGGTGGCGCGACCTAGAACCCGTTCCATCGCGTAGGACCAGAGTAAGTAAATAGCCAGTCTGAGTGATGTAAATTGTAATGATCCGGAATAGGAACAAATGGCAGTCTTCACTCTTCAGTGATCTACCATCTCCTTGTTTCTGTTAAAAATGAGTGTAAGAGTAAGTTAAGAGACATATTTGAAGATATCGATTCTATAATTTCAACTAAAAATAGTGAAATTCCAATAAAACAATTTGTTAGATAAAAAAAACGTGTCAATAGAATGATGATATAATACAAACAAGTTTTTGTTAAATCCGCATAACAATTTTATCAATTCGACAATTTTAATATGTTATTGAAACTAAAAATTTTGTCGAATTGAAATACTACTGCATTGATCAAATACTATGTTGAAAATATATCTTGTCGTCCAAATACTTCAACTAAATTTATAAGTGAAATTTTTGTAACCAGATACACATTATTTGCCTATTCAACTCTTAACTGAGTCATTCCAACAAATAAACTGAGTTTATAACAGCAGATACTGTATTTTCGTAACAAAATATGATTTATTCTTTCAATCAATCACTATGTTAAGGTTGACATAATAGTTCTTCAGGTAAACAAAATATTCAATTGGAAAATAACAAAAAAAATGTTGTAATAAAAAATATTATGTCGTCGATATATGACACTAAGATTTTGTTAAATCCATGCAATTTTTGTTGATTCAATCAATTTTTTTTTCTGCGTGTAAGATAACGAACCTTTCAAGAAGTGTTCGTTTATCTAGGACTCACGATCCTTCAAAAGTATCAGAAAGAAATGTTAGGCCCGGGATTTTCAACTCAAAATTTCACGGGAATCCCCGAACAGTACCCCACCGCTCCTGGCAAAATACAAAGCACAATCGACTTGGTTACGCTAGCCATTGGTGAGTGGATGTAGCCTTTGAAGTCGGAAAACGTTCGTTTATTTAAGGCTCGAGATCCTCCAAAAATTGCCCCCGGTTATTGCAAATCCATGAATCAGACAGATATGTGGGTGTACGAAAAATATGAACTTAAACTGCGGAGGAAATTATGTTGCCTGAGGTGCTGGATTCAGTTTCAAAAAGCTTATAATTTTTCAGTCTCCCCAACGTATATGAATCTGGTAAAATGATATAGGAGGCAGAGTGTATGAACGAATAAAAATATTTGGGAGAAGTATAAATAATTGTAGAAAGTGGAATTTATGTGCACACAAAAATACCAGCTCCGTGAACATGAGTACCACAATGATGGCAATATAAATAACGGATTCGGGTTTAAGAAATTTAAAATAAATCTGAGCTGAACTTTTGAACTACTACTGTGAATTGTCTGTCACTGGTCACTAACTTGGTACTTGTGGATAACTGCAATTCGAATACTTGGTAAAAACTGAATTTTCCGAAAGCTGGTTTCAAATTTCCATGATTAGAATTCTTGGTAAAGAATTTAATAAGAAACCTGACCCAAAACTTTTATATTTTTTACTGGAATAAAGTAAGAGGTGGTATAAAATTTAGAGCGAAAATAAATCTGAAGTGCCTTTATCAGTTCAAATTGTGTGAGTGTTAAAAATGGCATTTTTTGTGAGTGAGGAATATTACGAAACGAGCGTTAGCGAATGGAGCAACCCCACGAGCAAAATAAAATTACTTTCAACAAATGTATCAAACAAATTTTTTGTACAATAGTTAATGCTAGTAAAAAAAAACAAAAAAATAAGATCCATAAGGATTCGAACACACGATATTTGTATTACATGGCAAACAAGCAGAGGCTCCAACTATAATAAATCCCAACGCACTTTATTTATAAATGTCATTATTTGTCAGTAATGAAGGACCTTCTACAGTTGGACTGAATACTACTTCGTTTGTAACTTTAGAAGGAATTAGTATTACCAATTGCACAAACGGCCAAATAAATGTGCAAACTTTCATAAATGATTCCTCTTGAGTAGGTGTTCTAATTATAATATCTGATTAAAGTGTTTCTATTAGAGAAATCTATATTACTGAGTATCCATCATCTCATCTGTCATTTTACTTTTAACACTAGTGTTAAAAGTATTTTTACCACTAGTGTTAAAAGTGATTTTGTGAAAACGTCAGTTTTCAATTCATATGTCAATGAATTAAAAACGTAATTTTTAATGATAGTTGTACAAAAACTAATTTGCATACATTAAAAAATCGTTCGAAAATATATCAATTTTCAATGAATATTAAAATTTAATTGGTGACACCACTACATGCGAGCAGTCTTAGATATTTGAAGAACACATTAAGAAACTTATAATCGTCATAATTTGAAAAAAGCGTGAGACCATTAAAACTTTTCCCTTTCATAAACCATGTAATCTGTACGTTATGTATTTAAATATTTCGAGGTGAATTGTATAAGGTTGCACTCACTATGTTCGGACAAAAAGGCAAGTATTCAACTCATAATGGAAATCTTTCCTGGGTCTGTTTATATTCACCAATATAATATGGTTCAATTGATACCGCCTGTTGGTTAACAATAAATTGTGCATGATAGGTTAGGTTAAAATATTAGTAACGGAGCCTCAGAAGCAATTGGACGGTGTTATGCAATACTGGGGCATGGCAAGATCATGGCATAATGGAATATGGCTTAGCACCATCTTCAATAGATGGAGCCCCCTTACAATTGCAGTGTGAATCATTTCTGCTTATTGTAGAATAACACTTTTCTGTTCCAATGATTGTAATAACTCAATTATTAAAAAAATGTGGCTTGACTCATTATTGCATAACACCATCCAATTTATGATACAAATTCATAAAGTAGGACTTTCTTGTATGAGCGTGACATTTTTGAATGAGGGACAGCCGAATTCAACAAACACGCAAGTACAAAAAAATAATTTTGATATAAGGATCATAATGACGATCATTATGGTACTAGCTGTGAAGATTATTAGACGAGGTATCAGCCGAGTCTGATAACACAGCTAACACTCGGCTGATGCCTAGTCTGATAATCTTCACAGCTAGTACCATAATGATTGTTTATGATCCGAATTCTATACAACATTTTATATTCCGAAGATTTCTTTGAAAATAGATTTCTTTTTTGCATTACAGTTAGTAATGTGAACGTAGCTTAGTGTCACTGATGTGCGTAGAAACGTGAGATAACAATGGACTTGTTTGTTCCATTTTTGTTTTAAATAAATTTTTGAGTTTTTGTGTCTATATTTTTTTCATTATAGTCCTTAGTACTCTAATGAATCATTATAGTATTCAGTCCTATAAAGTATGTCATTTTGACACTAAAACTTAAATCCACAATAATGTCATTATGAGGCGACGGAATATAAAAGCCCTTTACGAAAGTGTATCGTACAAAGTTTTTTCTTCGGCAGTTATTATATTGCCAAATTGTAGCAATTGTATCATTAATTTGAATGTTTTATGTTATGAATTGTCGTTGTATTATCAAATTATGACCTCCGAGTTTCATTTGGCGCAAAATACTGTATTTTTGAAAAATGCATGAATATGTGAACAGTGTGAAGGAATTTACTTTGCGCACTATTGATGATTTCAAGCAGATTTGATTTTTTGAGCACTTGTGCGTAAAAGTATCACTTTACGCACTGACGTAGAAAAAAATAAATTTATAGTCTGTGAGTGGCAACGAATAAAAATTATGTCAAAATACTTCTGTCTTCAATTATCCACACAATAAGGAAAACTCTGCCAAGAAATAACATGGAAAGTTTTCTAATTAATGGCGAATGCGAAGGGAAAATATCAGTCTGATTTTTCTCCTTCAGCAACAGGCAATGTTTTATGTCAGTCCGAGTGAGTGAAATGTCGAGATTTGAGATGTTTTCAATCAAAATTCCTTCATCGATAAGAACCTACAGTTATAGCTCTTCCTGTCGGTGAAATGAGGTCCAATTTGTTCATTCGAAAGAGGATAACATCAAGAGGGGATCAATGATTTTCTGCAAAAAATATGGGATGTGATTAAGTATTCTGTTTCATAAAAACTATTTGTGATCATACGGAATATCCTGACAATCAGTTTGACAAAAAAAAACAGGAGTAATAGACGAGAATATTAAAATGCCGAAGATTCGATAATGACTATAATGATTATATCACAGATTTACGTAACGAACAAAAGAGCATCTGACCTTATATAAATGATGAACTAAAATGGAAACCTATACAATACCACCTTCAGTAGTTATTTTGCTGATTTCGAGGAAATCTTATCCACCCTACCGCTCGATGATTAATACTCATTTCTAAAATAATAATAATGAGATTGATAGAATCCCAAAATTTTGAATACATTTTTATTCTTCACTTCTTGGTATAATGAAATATTCTGAAATGAGAGTTCTAACAGATTCCTATCAGTATTTTCTCTAACAACATTCATAACCATGGCGTACCGCAGGGTTCAGTGTTGGGGTTAATTCTATTTGTGCGATTGATGCGATTGATAACGTACATGTCATTTAAGGGGGCATCCAATAATTACGTTAGACAATTTTGGAGATTTTTGGACCCTCCCTCCCCCCTTGGTGAGATTTCGTGAGATTTTGCTCGACCCTTTCCTCCCACCCCTGAACTCACGTGCGATTTTTCAAAATACGTATTTATAATTTAAATTAATTAATATATGCTTGATTGCATTAGGTTTATTTAAAAAACAATATTCTTATAATTTTTTTATTAAGACTACCAAATTACAGTGAAAACATATTTTTTACTCAATTAGTTTTCTTGCAACTTTTACACTGTTTCTTCCGGATTATTTCCCTCATCTGTCAAAATTTATTCGCTGATAAACCCGCTTCGTTCCTTGTGGGGATAAACTGCATGGTCCTTCGTGAAAGTGGCCTGAATGTATGCAACACATTTCACAAGTCGTGTGACATATTGCCGTAAGTAATTAGGTTCATTAATTTAATTAAAATAATTATGAACGTTGTGGAATAAATGTTATTGGGTATTTGGGAAATAATCTGATCAAATATAACTCGACCGTCGTTTATCAATTTGAATAAATTTTGGTATTTCCACTCAAACATTTTTGTTTTAGAAAATTCATCTCGTTAAATTCGAAGATTTATGTTCAAAGAATAAAACCCTCGAGCTCAAAAGCTCTCGGGTTTTATTTAGAACATAAATCCCCGAATTCAACTCGATAAATTTTCAAACAAAATCGTTTTCGTTGAAATTGAAAAACTTATTCGTTGATACACGATGTCTTGTTCTATTACCCCCAAAAAAAAAATCGCGTGATATTTTCCGAGAACACCCTCTCCCCACGTAAGATTGGGTGAGGTTTCGCTCGACCCACTACCCTCCTAAATGCCTTACGTAATTAATGGATTCTCACTAATCTTATGGAATATGATGTTCTACCAAATAACTTTTTAATTGGCAGCCACACAACTCTATTTTTAAAATCCTATTTTTCCAATTGATCAGAGGTCTCTTAAGGTTCATACCTACGACCACTATTCTCTATATTACTCAAAAGACTTTTTTTTATAAAAAATTTCCGATATTCATGATAAACAGGTTACATTGCAACTTCTAACAAAATAATCACAATGCCATAATATCACTTACCCACGCACTTATTCAACATCAAATATCTTGAAACCCGTTGACAGTTCCATTTCATTTCATTCATTTTCAGTCTTGAAAGAATATAACGCAGTAAAATAACAACTATATAATACAATAATGTGAGAGTGGAGTGTGAGACCTAAGAGCTTTGTTTTATCAAAACAAAAGATCTCAGTATTGTCAAACACAATAGTATTGGGAGTTTCAACCCGAGTATAACCATTTTTCTAATGCTAAAAGTAATGCAATACTGACTTTTCATTCCGTCAACGGTTTTCATGAAATACCTTTTCTGGATAGATACTATTGCGAGTCAAGAATAAGTAGACAAATTGTGTGTTACTCCAGTGGCGTGTACGTGAAATAAATCTAATGTTCAATAACATCACTTCGAAAAGTTTCGAAATACTGGCGAATGCGCTATTGAAAATATTTTCGAAATCTTTATAGGGAGTCTAATCTAAAGTTTTCTTACTTTGTACCGAAAAAAGACTATTAATTATTATTATTATTATTTGTAAGGGAATTTGCAATGTTTTCAGCTTTGAAATGGAGATGTGATCGAAATATCTGTTGCAGACTCTTCAAAGTCTGTTACTCGGTTAGAATGAAAATTTTCATTCTTACCTTGTTACAATATATACTATTATTTCTTATATAACGTAGGAAAAAATAACTTCAAGATAGTACCTGCTCCAGAACGGAAGTAGTAAAGTTGTGCTTCAAACATTCTTATTCTTTGGTTGAATGTTAGAAGAAGCACCAATTTGATTCGATGGAATATAAAAAATTTCCATTATAAGTTTCATTCAGAAACTAATCGTCTCGGGTTGGAAAAATGTGAGGAAAAAAAATCATATACAAAATTTCGAGTCCACCATATTTCATAAACCTATTCCGCCAGTACGTATTCCATACGTGCGAAGAAAACTCTAATAAATCTCTTGCTGATGACATTTCATCCACCTTAGAAAGTAATATAAAAGTGCTGAAAAGCAATAAAAAACTGATTGAAAGTAAATTGGCCACTAGAGAACGTTTGTCGCATGTACTCCCACTTGAAAGAGAAATAGGAAAGTTCATTCGCTATTCAAGGCGAAATTATTTTATCACAAAGAGAGACTCGAAACAAAATTGTGCAGCGGAAATCAACTCCTCATTCAATGTAACGAACAAACTGCGGAAATTAATGTTTTTCTACAAGGGTTATATTCCAAGAGATAATTATATTGCTGAAACGTCTTCATTGAAATGAAATTGTTGGAGTTCAGGTTGAAAAATGTTTTGCGTTTTGCTGATGAGGAGACAATGTGGAAAGCTAGAGAACGTTTTATTTAGGAAAGAAAATAGCATAGGGACATAGCTCTACCTTTGAAGTACCCCCTATTGATAAAAAATATTGTTTTTTCCTGTAACTCGTCGACTGTTGAAAACATAAAAAAAGTATTTTCCATAAGAAAGAAATCCTGACAAATTTCCTAGAAGAATGTTCGCAACTATTTTTTCTATATGAGCTAGTTTACGAGAAAATCTATGTCGAATTTTGTCATGATATGGTTTTGTCACATTCAAAGGAATCTAAACCTCTATCACACATTTACGTTTGAATCGGTTTGGATCTTTTCGAGTAATAATCAAAACCTTCTTCCGTTGGCCCCTTCAGCAACCAAAAATCGTATTTAGACATTATCAAAAAATCCGAGTTTCTTAATTTTCATTGCTTTATCCTGAATGAAAGAGATATTTCTGTAGAATCTAAAGATATTAGTAACAGTGCTGTCACTGCAATTTGTCCTTGAGAGATGAAGAGATGGGCCTTTAAACCACTCACCCTCAATTAACAGGCACTCATTAGCCTATAGATGCGTCCAGGCTTATATGTTATCGGGCACGTAATACCAAATGAGCGTTAATTCAAATTAGTGGTGATCTGTATTGTGAGAATAAACAGCAATATCGTAACACCTGAATAGTCCCAATTCGATTTATTTCAGCTACCGTAACCAATACAATCATCACCCCCACATCCTGTGGTACAAATTAGTAGTGCTCTACGTGATGGAGATTCCACATGGAGACTTACGAAAATAAATACGGAATTGGACTTTCACTCATGAAAGCTAACTTATACTTGATAGTGATAATTCAGTTATATGGACATTACATAATGAAATAAAATGATGATAATTTGAATTTCATTATATTATATGCTTCTAAATAGTAATCCAGTACGATTGGGATTTGAAGCGAGGACCCATTGTAGCACCACCAAACTTGTTATGCTAGTAGTTGGAACCGTGATAAACACGGAAAAATTAAGATGCAAATATAATATGCGAGTATTTGAGTACCTGAAATTTGTTTTGTCACACTTCACGGAGATGTTTTCGAATGATGCGAAAATCATGAATAATTTAGCAAATATGGATTTATTATACTGAAGCAGAAACCAATACCCTCTTTGAGCTATATGCAAAAATTTCAGAGTAGTGTAACAGGTCACACTTATACATGCCAAAAAAAAACTTTGTTTTACTCCTACCTCATATTCAACTTACCCATAAAACCAGCATTCTCTTCAGTAAATGTTGGAAATATTCGCTTATTCTCATCCTGCATATATATTTGATGATACTATTATGAAGTGCAAACCTCAAGCTGGAAATCACATATTTCATTTTTTATGTAGGATGTGTACCCAGGTAGCACCTAATGTTGGCTGAATCTTGTTTTCATATTGGGCCAATATGGATATATTGTAAATATAAAAATAATATTGAACCAATATGGGTTCATATTGGAAAAACAATATTTCATTAATAATATTGGTGGAATATTGGCTCAACCTGTTCTGAATGTATATTGTTTCATGAAATATTGGGTCAATATTGGTTCAATAATTTTCACCAATATCGATAGAGCGATATTACCTACATATTGTTTCCAGCATCTAGCTTCAATATTGCGATTTCAATATTACTCTCATATCGATTTTAGAGATAAAGAACTATATTGTATATCCTAGTTTGATAGCACATTGGTGGAATATTGTTTAATCCATATTCTAAAAATTATATTGACCCTATATTGATTAAGATTGTTACGAAAACATAACGCCAATATTTGAAAGTTAATGTTACAAAATACAGTTATCACTAGGATTGAAATTTGAATATTGGCCGAATATTCAATAAACAATATTGAAATGAATCATGATTAAACTTGGGTAAGAAACCGCTAGGTGGCCCCACATATGGAACAACAGCTGAATCATAGTAACATATATTAAATAAATAATAATCTACTAAGTGGTAAATTGAAGTAGAATCGAAATTGTAGAATTTTTAAATTATTCGACATTTTCTGGAAATATTTCATCAATGTTTCCAAGGCAACATATTCAGTGTGAATATTTTACCAATATATGCAAATGATATTGTACCAATATCACTAAAATATTATGGGGCCAATATTGCTTCCTCAATATTTCACTAGTTGTTTTTTGTATAATGTCCAAGTAATATTGTGCCAATATCCCGAAATAATTATAATTTTATCTCGCCAATATTACGTTTTAATATTTTGCCTATATTTTACCAATATTATTTTATATAAGTGTGCTACAGCGATATTGTACTAATATCGCCTAACATTTTCAGGCCAATATTGCTTCGAGGATATTATACCAATAGTATTTTTTAAATATTGGTCCAATATCCCCGAATCTTCACATTTTTTTCTCGCCAATATTATTATTTGAATATTTTGCCAATATTTTCACAATATTGTACCAATATTGTCCCAATATGGGTGTGCTACTTGGATATGGGCGATTATTTTCAACATTTACTGAAGCAGATGCCGGGATTATGGGTCATTATATGACATATCTGGTTAATTCCAATGTATTCACTTGAAATAATCTCGTGTACGAATAAACTTTCCGAAAAATCCCCTGTAATTCATTTATCAGACTTTCTTTAAAATGAACTGTGCATGTTACAGATTCATTAAAAACTTGTTTTATTATTATTATGAACTACTCTGTTTTAGACCTAATTCAAGTAATGAATGAATGAACTCGTAAATAAATAATTGTTAATGGATTAATAAACAAATAATGGATGAAGCCATTATTAGGAGGTGGGTGAGAAATAAGTTATGAAAATAATACTTATCAGTCTTTATCTACTCCTATTAAATTATATATTAATTATTCAACTATTACAGTATCTGTAAACAATCAACGTGAGTTATAATCAATGACATATCAAGCTTCGTACAGACCTGAACATTTCGCCGAACAACAAACAGAACAACGAACCGAACTTCAAAAAGAAGGGATAAAAACCAACCGAACAACAAACGGAACGTTTGAGTTGTTAACAGAATTGTTTGAGTAGTGCTCCGTTCACTGGACCAGCAATGGTCTATTCGCCGTTTTTCTTCGACGCGTCCAAACCTGCAAACGCATTCGCGAGCATTTTCTTTGATGTCGAAGAGAAAACCGACAACTGATGGGAACGCCGCGAACCGTTCGCCGAACGGCCAGGATTTGCGGAACTGTTTGCAAACGCGTTCATAGTTTCTGACTCAACCTGAGTTTCTGCTCAATTAACTGGTCATATACAATGTATATAAGCAGATAATTGCCGCGAAACAAGAGGCAAAAAACCTTGGGCTTGGATTTTACCCTGTGTTGACCGCAGGTAAAAGTGTAAATAACGCAGTCTAGCCGTAATATGTCATTGGTTATTATAACTCAATGCTATAAGTTACTATAACAAATTTCAAAATGGAAAATATCACTCACAAAGAATTGGCATTAATAAATTTGGAGCAGTGGGGAAAGACATTGCTACTTTTCCAAAATTACCAGACTGTAAATCATATATAGGGCATTGTTTTCGCCGATCGTCGACAACTTTATTTTATTAGCGATTAATGATCAACTACTGTGGCTGAAGGGTACGTTAATGATTCCGAAAAGAATAAGACAGATACTGCAAATAAAATACACAGTTCTATAACACCTCAACCAGTTAATACATGAACAACATATATGCAACAAAAAGAAACAATAAACTTACATAATTCAGTCCCACATATTCAGATTACTGGTTGTTTTGCGAATAAAGTTCTTTCTCTGTACTTGTATTTTAGTATTCATAGTCGTAGAAAAAGTATAGTATTCAACTTGCGAGAATGGTCATAACCCGCTTGATAAAAAAAAGCTTGCGGCTTATGATGCAAACTTCATCTGCGTGAGTTATGACCTACACTACCGCTCGTTAAATAATATACTATTACACCACTGCTAGCGATAAAGTTGCAGCCAAAAGTCTACTGGTAGATATAAGATTGACAGAAGAGAAAGGAAGAAGGAAAAATGAAATAAGATAGAAAGATACAGATATACAGACACAGAAAAAGATAGAGAGGAAGTACTTATATGGTATATGGTTATGAGATGTAGCCCTGTATAACGAGAAGTAGAAAATGACGCATCATACATAAAAATCGACCCGTGTCCCCTAGAGCAATATTTCGTTAGTGTTTTCGCTTAGTATTTTCATCCCAATCCAAACTAATTGATGAACGCAAACTATGCCATTTACCCGGATGCATTTTCCCGTTTAAATCTAGATAAAGTACGGGGAGGCGGACGTTTATATACATAGAAATTCTGTATAACATGCCAATGTGGCCCGATAAACAAGGCTAATGTGATATTACGAATGCCATAAAGAGTGTGTTGAACTGAAAATCTCATGACCACTCTATTTTATTTTCAATTGATTTCAAGATGACTCTCTACTGAAGATGAGTAGAAAAATTTCTTAATACACAGGAAGCCGAAAGATAATGGAAAGATTTTCCAGAAATACTTGTTACGAAATTGAATTGACGTGGAAGTACCAATTCATATTGTTTGATAGGGCATAGATCTGAGATATTGCGTTGGCAACTTCCCTCACATTATATAAACCAATCAAATGCCATCATTTTCTTATTTCAAACCCATGAAAACAAGACTTTTGAAAACGCTGCCTCTAGATCGTGGGATTTTCAATTCGGTGTTTCGCTTCTTCCTGCCTTCCTAAGAAGTTTTCCTGCCAGCAAGGTGAAAGTATTTTTTTTTAATTCTGCATTTTGTCGGGATATTATTACTGAAAATTACGTTTAAAATAGAAGGGTACAAAGGATTACTGCAATATCTTTGAAATATAAATGAAGCAAGAATACTGTTTAACATTGAAAAAATGACCTATCTCTTTCAAATTTACACTCTACAGAAGAAAATGGAATAATATCCGTGGAATTATATCTCAGAAAACGGAAGGAAGTAAGGAAATCCTATTGAGTTGGAAAATAAGCAATATTAGGTCTGAGGAAAAGAGATAGAGTCGGTTGGACGGTTGGAGTATTGATCTTTGACAAACTAGTAGTTTTTTCACTTCCATTATTGAAATATATCATTATTTATGTTGTGCTCGAGTTGAGGAGATAAATGTCTGTCATAGTAGGAGCTAATTTTCAAGTATCTCTCAGTAGGAGAAAAAATGAAAACAATCGACAATAGTGAAAAATGTTTATTGATTAATCAATGGAAGATCAAGCTAACATCAAAAAACAACAAGTTTTCTACCGGTATTTTCGAGGCTGCGTTCATGAACTTACTTGGAGAGTAGAGTAAGAGTACGGTCACGTGATTAGAAGTACATGTCGATCATTACTCTCGAATAGTCTTTCAAAATCTCTGCAAAAAGTGCAAAGTGTCAATGACAATATTGACAATAGTGATTCATGAAAACGAGGTTTTGTTTGGCTTTCTGTGGAAAATTATTTTTGAGATTCTTTCTTTATTAGGGATTCCAGAAGTGAAATATTGTTCATTACGCTTTGAAGCATATCTTTATTTGTAAGAATGACAGTATCCCTGTCAATAGTTACATGGAAATGCATATCGTGGGAATACATAATCTCTAAACTATAAATTGTTGAAACTTTCGTATTTTTCAAAATTTTCAATTTGAAAGCACGTAGAAATGTGTATATACAAACAGCAACAAACACAAACTAATAAGTTCCCTGTCATTACTGTCAGAGTATATCACTACTCTTTTCAAAAGCAGAGTACGTAGAGTTTACTTTCAGTAAAATTTTCAATGCATACTCCATAAAGCTGAAGTATGTTGAATTACGATTCTGAGTAAGCAGTCCTTACTCTGAGTAAGTTTATGAACGCAGTCCAATAGATCATTAGATAACTTGCATTATTATGTCAATTGATAAATTATTGAAAAAAGTGCATAAGTCTGTATTTTAATTCATTTTACATCATTTTATCATACAACCAGGTTCTTATTGTACCAAATAGCGAACTGAGTAGCTAATCTTTTTGTGACTTTTTCCATAATGTATAGTACTTGCCTGTTGTATTGTATTATAACATTCAGTGGACAAATAAAATTATTATTATTATACTGAAGTTGAAGTTGAGGGCACTCTTTCCTCAACTACATCCATATACTAGTTTAACACGAATCACTAGTGCTAGGTATGTCACTTTGACATAATGCTAAAATTGTAGCTGACGTCCTTCTGACTATGACCAATGCAATTCTTCATATTGGTCAGTTTTAAGTATGCAGCTATTTTACCGACTCGATTCAAAATTAGTATGTGAGGGATTTTAATGTCAGAGATTATGAATTTTTGATCAAAATTCATGAATTCAAGATGGCGTCCTAAGATGGTGGACGAGTTTTATGACTATGGTCAGATTCGATTCAAAATTGGTACTTAAGTGGGGGTTTTCGGATTCGGAAATTCCGATTTTTTAGTGAAAAAATAAAATGCCAGTTTAAAAAACTAAAGAACACGCTTAACTTCCAACATGTATTGAAAAGTAAAAAATAATTGAAAATTTCTCAAGTTTAAAAAATCGTGGAACGCTCAGTATTGTTAAATTAAAATAAAAAATACGAGAATATAGATTGAGAGCACCCACGCTTTTTCAACATTTGAGAGATAACATTGTCAACTATGTTTAACTTTTCAGTCCATGTTAAAAGGAAAGCGTGTTCTTTAGTTTTCTTAACTAGTATTTTTGAACAGAACGTTTTCAACGGAATTGATGTTCTTCATCTTTTCTGTCCCACAGATCTTTCAGTGAAATGTCAGTTTCTTGGCTTTTTCTGATAGGCCGAGTCTTCCAGACAATGCCGAGTGGTGGGAGGTGATCATAGCAACTTTATTTCTACTATGTCCTCCAGAACGGCTCAATGACAAACAAACTCACTCACAAAATATTAATATTTTTCACATTTAGAAAAAATCATAAGGTAAATGGTTGTTGGGCTCTAGGTCACAAAAACCGAAACACATTGTATTTATTCAACAAACCGAAGTGATATTAGTGCCAATAGAATGAAAAAGAAACAACGAAACTAAACAGTTTCAGTCATTCGTCCATCGATGGCATATCAACTGAAAATTCTTCACAATTGGAAGGTCCACACTTTTGATTAACTCTGTACGATCCCGATATCCAGATCCCGAAAGCAGTCCATTTTCTATTAATAGCGAAGGCGAACTGATCGTTTTGTAATTGGAATTCAGTTGATTGTGGTGTGTTTCAGTTTGTACATTTGTCCATTAATCTTCAGTTTCGTGCAAGAAACAAATCAGATATAGACTTCGAGGGGAAGTAGATTATAGAACAAACACTAAATGGCACCTCCATAGCTATCGGCATGATTGTGCCCAATCATTTAACAGAGTGGGCCAAATATAAAGGGATTGTCGTATTTTTAAATTAGGAAGACTTAAACATGATGTCGGTGTCTGTGGACCAAGAAATACTCAATGGTGTCATTATTATTTAATTTTGTTTTCGAAAACATACATTCTGGATAACTTGGTGTACCTGTTTTCCTGTGAAAAATTATCTATTCCGACGAAAATATTTCCATAGCAATATTATACAAAGGATTCATTCGTTCGAGATTTTTTTTTATAATTTTTAACTCACTCTTGTTATCAACTAGGTTTGTGTTACCCTTATCGATGCTGGAGTGATGAACTGATTGTTGGTTGAATGAACATACAATCGGTACAAATAAACTTCAAACCGCACATACTCTATGTCTGGTATGAATAGATTTTTGACATACACAGAGGACTCCGCACTATTCTTATGGAAAATAGCTTTCGGTTAAATTCCCTAGATTTTTGGAATGTTGTAGATTTCGACTTCTTCAGCAGAACTGGAACGGGTACGAAAAATCGGCCGACTAGTTTTCGAGATTGTCAAGATTGTCAAAAATGGAAAGTGAAACTTTTTGCTTAGAATTTTTAACAATTCCGAGAATTGACAAATCGCCTATTTATTCTTGGAATACCATGCATCAATGATGGTACCAATATTACCATTAACAAATATTGTATACTCGATGGTCTACTGAAGTCACACATAAAACGTAGCCAAGGGAACCATATAGCAACTTAATATTTTAAATACATCACTGTGGCTTCCAAAGCTCCGATATCAGCCAATGAAAACAATAATAATTCAATGGAAAAAAATCATGAACGATTGAAATACGGACAAAAATCCTAGAATAGGTATCCAACAACTTGTTATAATTCAATGCGAATAAAACCCAAATATGTCTTTTCTCTGGAAAGGCCGATCACACAGTAGCCAGTGTAACTATGTCAGGAGTATCTCCATATCAATAAATTATTCCATTTCGATGATTGGTATCACCAACAACCGCACCCATTTATGGCAAAACTTGGTTGTTTGTTTTGTGTCCCATATATTGAGTGCAGTACCTGTACACACACTAAAACTTCTAGACTGTCCAAGAAAGAGTGATTTGTCTCGTCGATGATACTCCGCCCACAAGCTCGATCACTTCTCTGAAACACCGCAGAAATTTTTCCGATCTGTCTCTGTTTTATAGATATTTTCAGTGACTGAAATATAACCAATCGTTCCACCAAAAATGGTCCCATCGAGACTGACTCGTCTAGCTCAGTCCTCACATCTTCATGCCATTACTTTGGAAACATGCCAAACATTTTTTGTCCATAGCTCGTTCTTCTAACGAACGTCAACGTTTTGAAACTCACTGTCTTGGAGGGTGTTTCCTGATGAGGCCATACAGCCCATACGATGTTCTCTGAACACGTCCTTTTCGTAGGAATATAAAAAAAAACTACAAAGATACGTTATACTTATAGGGAATTTTGGCCGAAATAATGAATTCTGAAGAAATCGACGAAGATCCGATATAGAAGAATATTTGGTCATAGCTTTTTACCAGAAAAATCTTGAGCACGATACGAAGCTGACTACTATGATTAACAGTTAACTGAAAAAAAGAAAATTTCACTTCTCATTCAGAAAATAATCAAGAATCAAAGTGATCAGCTTCGTATTGTGCTCCTTCTTTTATATCGGATACTTCAGAATATTTTTCGATTTCTTCGGAATTCATTATTTTGGTCAAAAGTTTATTATCTCTTTTCTCATGTGAGATTTAAGTGATCAAAATCAAAAAGAAACAAAATTTGTTTGTGAAATACCATAGCACACTTGATTTGCAAATATTCACATCCGTGTTTAAAACATACAAAAGTAATATATCAAAATGGCGAATGAGGTGTTTTTATCGCAACATGCATCGGTAACTGCCGGTGGGGACACAATTTTTGCAAACATTTTGAGGAAGGAAATCCCGTGCAACTTCATACATACTTCATACAAATTGAGGTTATATATTAATTTATAATTATGTAATTACTTTTGCTTTGAGATTATAGTCTTGTAAATTGTGAATAGATGAAATAATAAAAACAATTAAAAAATAAATAGATTTCTTGTGGATTTAAACAGCATTGAACAATTCCTTCGATACTCTTTATCAAATGAAACAAAAGAATCGTATATACAATTTTCAAATAAGTTGCTAGGATCCACACTACTACTGGGAATACACATATGTCTGAAACTGTTCTGTGCATATCCTGAACCACTCCATCCGCGGACAAGTCTCCATCAACTGAGGAAATGAAATAATGGAGAATATCACTAGAATCCGATAACAAAATGGAGCAAACATTCCAGACATTTTATTTTGATGTCAGAACCTGTCCCATTATTATTCTCTACATCGCAGTATTCGCAAATACATTACATATTTTCCCTGAGTATAAGTCTCTTATAGTTCTATATAGAATTTGAGAGAATAATCTTTCTAATAATGTGTGTCATTTTTAAGAATATCGAAAGTTAAGAATGCGTATTTGGAGTCACGTAATACTTGAAACTTACCCTATCGATCTACAGTGTTCCATCAACTGCGACAATATGAGAAAACGCCACATGCGATAAAAATAAGTAAATTAATTTTCCCAGAAACAAAATGCGTCACTTATATTCTGAATGGCAGTGTTGTGTAAACAGAAATTCGTGACATTGCTGTATATTTCCTCTTCATATAAATTGAACTGAAAATATATGGAACACTTACTTAAATGAATGGAGGAAGCGACCAGGCATGTTGAGCGCTCATTTTTCTGTTAATATTGACGTAATTTGACGTTAAACGAAAACTGCACACTCACTTTCCGTAGAGTTTACAGTGGATAGATCCGAGCTTACCTGAAAAAAAAAATGGAATTAGCCACAACGTCCTCAAGGTGTTTTAAATAGAACATAACCCAGGTAGCACCTCATGTTGGCTGAATCTTGTTTTTGTATTGGGCAAATATGGGTATATTGTAAATATACAAATAATATTGAACCAATATGGGTTCATATTGGAAAAACAATATTTCCTTAATAATATTGGTGGAATATTAGCTCAACTAATGAATATATATTGTTTCATGAAATATTGGGTCAATATAGGTTCAGTATAGGCGATATTGCCTACATATTGTTTCAAGCATCCAGCTCCAATATTGCGATTTCAATATTACTCTCATATCGACTTTAGAGATAAAAAACAATATTGTATTTCCAAGTTTGATAGCGCATTGGTGGAATATTATTTAATCCATTTTCTAAAAATTATATTGACCCTATATTGATTGAGATTGATACGAAAACCTTAACGCCAATATTTGAAAGACAATATGATGCAATATTACAAAATTAATTTATCACTATCATTGAAATTTGAATATTGGCCGAATATTCAATAAACAATATTGAAATGAATCATGATTAAACTTGGGTAAGAAACCGCTAGGTGGCCCCACATATGGAGCAACAGCTGAATCATAGTAACATATATTAAATAAGGCTTTCCACAACGCGTTTACGAGTCAATCTACTCAGTGGTAAATTGAAGTAGAAACGAAATTGTAGAATTTTTAAATTATTTTCTGGAAATATTTCATCAATGTTTCCAAGGCAACATATTCACTTTGAATATTTTACCAATATATGCAAATGATATTGTACCAATATCCCTAAATATTTTGGGGCTTATATTGCTTCCTCAATATTTCACTAATATTATTTGTATAATGTCCAAGTAATATTGTGCCAATATCCCGAAATAATTATAATTTTATCTCGCCAATATTCCGTTTTAATATTTTGCCAATATTTTACCAATATTATTTCAATGTAATTGTGCTACAGCGATATTATACTAATATCGCCTAACATTAGACCAATATTATTTTTTAAACATTGGACCTATATCGCCGAATGTTCACATTTTTTTTCTCGCCAATATTATTATTTGAATATTTTGCCAATATTTTCACATTATTGTACCAATATTGTCCCAATATGGGTGTGCTATTGGGAACAGTTGTTTTTTTTTTTCAGAGTAAACTTACACAAAAGAACTGGTATTCTACAAACTAGTTGATGCAAAAACCTTCGAAAAATCCATTGAACAAGTTCACGCAGCTGGATGTGAATTCGTATTTTGGAATTTTCATACTCAGTGTACATACCTATTTAGCCTGTTTAAAGATTGTAGCCTTTTGAATTTGAATGTATTATTTTACTTGTACATCCATCATCATCGGTCAGTTTATATTTCAAATATTTATGAAAAATCTGTTTGGCCCATTAGAAGAGAAACTCTTTGATTTTTGTTATGATTGAATGAAAAAGAACACTCTAACTAACGTTCTATTGCAACTTTTAGTTTCTGCTATTGAAAGCTACTGAAATTGTGAAATATATGAATATAAATATAAACCAAAATATACTCTCTTGTGTATTTTTTTATTGCAACTATAAAAATGTAAAGAAAAAAATACATTTTCGAAACAATTTTTCACCTTGGGATTTTCGTTCAAAGGTGTATACATTTTTTCCTTCTCTTTCATTTTTCTGTCAAACGTAATGTTTTTCGGAAAAAGTGGATGGGACTTTTTTGTTCCCAATTTTCATGGATTTATTCTTGTTTTTCTCATATTTTTTCAATTTCCAAGTTTTTTCCGGATTACTGCCAGAAAAGCATCGGAAAACCCGATTTTCTGGCGATTTTCACAAAGTAGGGCCCAGAGCTCATTGGATACATCATTAAGCTAACCCCATACCAAATTTCATGGACTTTTAATTTGCAGTTTTATTTTTTCACTCTAGGAGCTGTACCATTGTTAAAAATATCATCTACTTTCATATCAAGTAATATTCCTGTGTAGTATAATAAAATTCCTTGCCATAATAAAGTGAAACTGCAACGAATACAAAATGTATGCACGCGACTGGGTTGTTGTGTTCTTTATGGAGAACATGTTGCTCCTTTCGAAGTGGAAATGAAAGAGCTGAATATAACCCACACAATTTATTATCTCATGCGTATGTTTTTGCATAAATTGCTAGGAACTGAACCCTCCAGATATTTATATATGTAGTTTAATAAATATACGGTAAACTAACCCATTCAAAAGCTCTTCAACATACCTCATCATAATACTTCCAAATACGAGGAATATTTTCATTGACCACACCTGATGACCTCAATAATGTTTTACGTTATTAATTGGTCCTATTTTCCAAGAAAAAAATTACATCCCACAATATTAATAGTTTACACTACAATGTATGCTTCGCGTCGTTCGTCTAACTGTATTTGCGTGCGGAAAAGTAACCCTTTACGCCCTTGTTCGAGAAATAACTATTTTCTACGAGCGTGCGCAAAGTAATACTTTTATGCATACATTTGCGTGCGTGAAGTAACACTTTTCCGCAAACCGTGCGGAAAAAACTACTCAAAAATAACGTTGGCAGGGAAAATTTGTATTTACTTAGTAGTATAGTAGTAGCTGTAGACTATTATATGCAATGTGAGAAACCGTTTTACCTTTTAATCGTAATGTTGATAGTTGTATTTCAGCTTAAAACAAAAAAAAACTAATATTTTTTAAGTACTTTGCTTAATGGTATGTAATTGATATCTAATTTTTTGTTGTATGATTAGTTCTTTCTTTCAAGTTTAATTAAAAATTATTGACTAAATTATTATGATTTTATTTTTGTTGTTATCTGAAATGAAGTTGGTAAGAAAAATTTGTTCTTGAATCCTCTTCGCTTCGTTCGTCTAACTGTATTTTCGTGCGGAAAAATTAAATTTTGCGCACTTGTTAGGAAAATTCTTATATTGATGCCAGTAGTTAACATCTTGTATGTAATTCGGATCATAAACTATCATTAAACTCTGACACGCTTTTCTCTCATATTTATTGATTTTAATAATTACCTCGTCAGCCGGATGATTCATATACCTTGTTACAGACAGAAGGTGGGGTATTTCGAGAAGTAAGTGGAAGAAAAAAAATCAATTTTCTGAAATATACAAGGGTGTGCTTAGCAAATTGCAACACACTGTATATTTTTCGACTAGTTCTGTTTACAAAATTAATATTTTTCAACTATAAAATATAATTATTATTATTATTAGAAAATGCATGTTTGTTTCTAGTTAGTAAGTTTATACCCCCTAATGATGTTGTCTCCATGTACAAAACACGCATTAGGGAATCTGACGTACTTTTGGCGTCATCGGTTCGTATGGCCCAGTTTTCTAGTTTGAGTTCCCACACTCACATTTCAGATCGCTTCACAAAACCACTTCCTAAACTTACTCGTCCCAACACGGCCACAGTTCGCCAGGGACTGGAATGTTATCTCCTGTGGTGAAACTTTATCTGCATACAGGTGGAGCGTGTGATGCATACCATCATTCTGAAGTTTCGAACCTGGTAACTATGGAACGCGTGACCGCTAAACTTGCGATACTCCTTTCCCATGATGATGGAGACTGGATGAATAGGGACATTACGTAACACGTTTAAAAACTGATGATTTTGTATACCTAGTTATAATAACAACATGAAATTCAGGATCGACACCACCAGAAGTTCATGCAATCGAAAAGGGCCTTCATAGTTTTATTGGTTGTTTGGTATGACATACTTTCTCAAATCAATGTCGTCAGTAAATCTCTGAAATCAATAGGCATGGATCTCGGTAAATGCAGAGAAGTGTTGAAAAAATAGAGCGCTTTCTTAGAAGGATAATGGAAGCGCCATTTCAACTGCGAAGGAAATAGAAATTTAGAGCGACAAGAATTCCACGTGTTGAACACCAATCTGGTAAAACTGACCGCTACGCGCCTATAACTCAAGGAAAAAAATCTTTTGGACACTTCCTTAATTTCACTCAATGAAAGATTTGAACATTTCAATGAGTACTCGGAATCTTTGTCGTTTCTGTACAATCTAAAAAAGATCTTCTCAAACTCTGTGGTAATCTTCAATTGAAATTAACTGCAGACTCCAAAAGATATAGATGGTTGTATGTTGTGTGATGAACTCTTAAGCCTGAAACTTTATTTGCCTGGTCAGAATCTGGTTACTAGTGTCTTTATTTTAAATTTTATCAAAGATCGTAACTTAATGTATCCAAATGTATGGTTGGCATTGTGAATATTGATCACTATACCTGGAACGGTTGTTGGTGGAGAAAGGAGTGTTTCCGAGCCCAAGCTGATAAAACCCTATCTGCGATCGACAATATATCAATCTATAGTGACAAAAGTGGCAACTTTGTCAAAAATTAATGTCTTAAAGAGAGAGTTCGCCGATCGAAAGGCTGGGAATAATAATTTACGTAATGGAAAATACTGTGTTTTCGGACGAGTGGACAAGATTCTAGGGCGAGCCGTAGGCGAGTATCTTAAAACAATTTGATCGAGTTCAAGACTTCCGACAGAAGTTTTGATAGTGTTGTGAGCACGAGCCGTATTTATTGAGATTAGTGGTTGCCGATGACGACGTGGTCTTACCGATTCGAAAAGGAACAGTGTCCTACCGAAACACACCGTTTTCATTGGCTGTTATATTGCAGAAGATGCGAGTTTCATAATGTGAGTGAAATCATTCATTACGTTTCGAAATTTTCTCGGATTGATTAGCTTTTATTTGGAATATCTAGTACGTTCAGTATTAGGTATTAAAAGCAAACAATACCCTTGATGAAACGGGAATCGGTTTTGAGCGTTCAGTTTTATTTTTTTGCGAAAATGTTTTTGGAACAAATGATTCAATTCGTTTGTGGGAATCGGAAACCGATTCTACGATTAGGAGCTATCTACCTTATCGGCGCTCCCAGCTACGTAGTTTTGTTACGGACTGGTGCTTCTTTATCTACATTTATATATTTATATATTTATATACGCCCTTGGAAATTAAATACCCACATAACAATTTTACTCTCATCATGACGCGCTGATGTTGCCTCTTAAGTATCTTACGTTATCTACCAGTAAAGTATAATATATGTTATTTTTTATGTATAACTTCGCAAATCATAAGGTTTGAGACACCAGATTTTTTTTTTGATTTTGCATCAATCATGTCGCAACCTTTGTTTTTGCACATGCACATAGTGAATATTTACCTTTGTATAGGGTTTTGCTATTTTGTTGGATTCATCCGATTTTATTTGTACGTTTGGGATACTTATGTAACTCATACCAGTTGGGAAAAAATTGTAATTTTTTCATGTGTTATTCCGTAAAAATATATAAATATTTCATCATCGGAACATTGGTTTTTACGCATGCGCATGGTGAAAATTCACTTATCTATATTTTTGACGCAAGACAAAGATTTTTAAAAATTCAGTTTGGAAACACTGAACTGGAAGGTCTAGTTGAACAGAAGTGACAGACGGCGACGATGTTAGTAACGAAAGTGCACTCGTCCGAAAAATCCATAAAACTCAAATTTTATTCATTTTTAGGTTTTTAGTTCAGCTCTACTGTTTTAATGTATTTTTATGAAAACGTCCTTCATGTACCATTTGGGATTTTATTACACTTCTGTAATATATTTGACAAATAGAAATGAATAAACTCATTCATGTTTAGGTTTATAACTCTAGTTGTGGAAGTTTTTTTTATTGAAATTTTCTTGATGCAGCATTTGGGATTTCATTGCAATTCGGAAGTGTATTTGACAAATAAAAATTACGAGTTTTATTATTTTTAGGTAAATAAATTTGTTTTTGAAGTAATTTCAATGTGAAAAACGTCCCTTCACAATGTAAAAAGTGAATCACCAGTGTGAAAACTAAAATAGTAATAAAATTGTTGAAATTGTGTTTTCCGTTAACCTGCTGTCGTCCCCCTACGAACGGCAGTCCTCAAAAGTCGAAACTTGTGCGAGCCAAGGATTAACGAGGTCTTACCTTTTAACGTGCGATTCCTAGCACTTTTATATATCACTACTCTTTTCAAAAGCAGAGTACGTAGAGTTTACTTTGAGTACAATTGTCAATGCATACTCCATAAAGCTGAAGTATGTTTAAAAACGATTCAGAGTAAGCAGTCCTTACTCTGAGTAAGTTTACGAACGTGCGATTCCTAGCACGACCCGAGAGAATAGATCTCGAAAGGAGGTCGTCCGTAAGTCTCCATCCATACCATAACTTCGCATCACGTTGCTTGGCTTTTATATCGATGACCCACGCGCACTCCCGTTCGAGCTGTCCTCTCGGAATAGGTACCAAGTACGTTGAAATTTCGTCTGAATATTTTCAATTATACTTCCGTGTCAAAAACTATTGTAGGATACATTTGTTAAAAATTATTTTATTTTTCTCCTGGGGTCACTCCACTCGCTGACGCTCGTTTCGCAATATTCCCCAAGGGCGTCTCCAGGATCTGATCTAGGGGAGGCAGTTGTGAAATTGGGGGTATCAGTTAGGTGATGACTCCCTTTTCTATTATCTTTTTTATTTTTGAACTTCTAGAGGGGGCAGCTGCCGCCCCTGCTCCGTGCTGGAAACGCCCTTGAATTCACCACTTACACAATGAAATGCAACTTTTAACACTTGTATTATAAATACCTAACTCTTATTTCTAGATTTATAACTCAACTTTTGTGTTTGAATGGCTTTTTTCAGTTGAAACTTTCTTGATGAGCAATTTGAAATTTTATTACGATTCTGTAGTATAAATAACTAATACATAAATAATAGAATTATTCAAAAATGATTACCAAATGCTTAAAACATTTCATGGTTGATTTCCAATAATCATTTTGAATAATATCAATGAAGGTAATTCATACTCTCACTAACTGTGTAATGGAAATTCATAGCAAACGAGGTAAAACTTCCACAAAAACCGAACGATAATCGAATCTTTTCCAATTTTCTTCCCTTCCATAATGACACATTAAGATTGAGTTCAGTTTCCGAAAAAAGTTATAATTAGCGTGTCAGAAAATTATTGAATCCCACGAAAATGACAGGCACGGACAAAATTTCCCCTGACACCGTATGGCGTTTCCAGATAATCCCAGGAAGAGGTTATTTTCATTGGAACTTTACTTGAATCTACAAATGAAAAAAATGCCATTAGTATATAAAACTTTCTATATATTATTCATACTGTGGTGTATTCATAGATATCATTCGATAAAGAAGTTACAATGGAATTAGTTTCATTGAAATTATTCCTCATCTACAATCTGAGAACAGAAATTAGTATTTTCTGAACATCAGAATGGAACAGAATAGGATAAAATCTTTATTCAACCAAATTATTCAAATATTATTTTCAGAAAGTCAATTTTGACGAAAGCAAAAAAGCAGACACACACTATACACTATAGTCTAAGAGCTGATGAACAATTTTGAGCAGGTTCTTGAGGTACTACGAAAATTTCTGTAAGTGTCCTTGAAGGACCCCTGAATAAGACAGTCAAGCTCAATTTGACACACATATCAAGAACCGACGACAATACAAGAATTTCGTAATGTTAATAGAATATATTTTTCTTTCAAGAAATACAATACTTCTTATAGAAATAAGTTTGGCAAGAAAAAAAAAAGAAATTATCATTAGTCACTTCTCGCTAAATGTATCCACTTTACACTATCATA
Organism: Chrysolina haemoptera; assembly: GCA_958298965.1. NCBI lineage: Eukaryota > Metazoa > Arthropoda > Insecta > Coleoptera > Chrysomelidae > Chrysolina > Chrysolina haemoptera. The sequence goes on along the minus strand of OY282585.1, from coordinate 6,698,228 downwards.
TGTTAATGTGATAATAATAAATAAAAAATAATAATGAGAAGAAAAGGAGAGAATTAAGAAACTTAAGAAGTGAAAAGTCTGAGACAATTTCGGTTCATTTTGAAATTTTATATTTTTAAGTTAGTAGATATGTAAGGAACTAAAAAATTGAAAAGGCAGTCGCATTAGTCGGGTCTCAATGTCAACTAGACTATTGCAGAATAGTTTTTTTGAAAAAATGCAAAAAATGTTTTCGATTCACTTTGAGATTTTGTGAGAGTAATATGGGTCCTCAAACACAAATACTTTGCCTTTAACATTTAGACCCGACTAATTGGTCTGGCTTTTTCATTTTTTAGTTCCTTACAAATCTAATTTGAAGATATAAAAATGCCTCACAAACATTTTATCAATAAAGAAATTTTTAAAAAAATCAAGGATTGTAAGATGCCACTACCCTTCAGCCAGACGTTGACTATCTTATTCAGGGGTCCTTCAAGGACACTTACAAAAAAATTCGTATTGACTAAAGAAGCTACCCAGAATTATGGTTCACCAGCTATTGGACACCAAAATTCTCTCGGACATATACTTCTTAAGTTTCTTAATTCTTCGTTCTTCTCATGGTCATTTTCATTATTATTCCATTAACATTACTTAAGAAATTCTTGTATTGTCGTCGGTCCTTGATATGTGTGTCAATTTTCAGATTATTCGGATGATCTAGAATGGGTGAACATAAAATTCAAAAATTCGTATCATTATTATTAATATTAAAGAAAGCGCGTTTTTGCACCCATATGGATGAACTTAAAAAGCAAAACCTTATCTGAATACAAAATTTGAGCCAAATCGTTGAAGACTTTTTCAAAATCCAAAAATTCACAATATTATTTTTAAAAAAATACATGGGTTGGAAGAGGGGCCGCTACCCTTCAGGCAGACCTCAACTGTCTTATTCGGGGATCCTTCAAGGACACCTATAGAAATTTTCGTAGTGCCTCAAGAACCTATTCAAAATTGTTCACCAGCTCTTCTACTACTAATAGTCTATGAAAATAATCTTCAACTGTATATAAAGACAAGACAAGAAATATTGCCTATATACGATAATTTGCGACACCCTGTATATGACATCAAATTTTCATATATGGATGAATCAATAAATAAAAAAAATTAATTTTCTATAGTAATTAGTTTTCGCTATGTTGGTAGCCAAAACAATGACATTCATGGGATCAAGTACTCCTCAGAATTGATTTCAGTATAATTAATCCAATTGAAATTGACCAATTTGATAGACCAAAAATATATCCTGCCGAAACGTTCTCAATATTTCCTGAAACCACTCAAAGTTGTTGAAACTTTCCTACACTTCGAACCAATCATACATAAAGATGTTATTATTTCGAAGTTTCAAGTAGGATATAAAATCCTATAAAACCTCAGACGGATAATTCATATTTTACTTAGATACAATGCCCGCGAACCTACTTTCGGCTTCCGCCATATCAATTAGGAAACCTCAAGCAGCGTTGTTTTTACAAGTACAGCGCTAGAAGCTATTACAAAATGTAGTAAACAAATGGATTTAGTACACCAGTCCAGCTATAATTCTTTGGGAGTTTGTTGTGCAATTTAGTAAAGTAAAATGTCCAGTAGGGAGTTCCTAACGAAAAATCGATTGTCGTTTGTTCCGTTTAATTCTATCGTTGAACGTCCGCTCAGCCCGGGATTTTTAGGACGTTCAATTTGGGAAATACGAGCGACAAATTTTTAGGAGAAATTCATACGTGGGACCATAACTTGTGATCAGGGCTAATATGTGATTCCATATAAACCACAAAATCAGATGTTTTATGACCTTATAAAATATTTCAGCATACATTCAGCTTCTGTTGACTGACTTTTTCCGGAATACTCATATCATCAAAATGAACTAAATCATATGGAAAAACTGTCCGATTTCACTTCATCATATCACATCTTGATCAGAATATGGAGTTGATATAATTGTATATTATAATACAAGTTTTACAATACACTATGTTTCGGTTAGAATATGTGAGCAGTAATATGTCACTTTAAATCCCATCTTGAAATGAGTAAATTTCCTGGATTTGATCGTGAAATTATTTAAAATGTGTAACTTTTTGCTTTTCAACAAGTCGTATTGGAAAAAACCTTACCACTATGAGTTTTCACAAGGGATTGTTTTTTATAATAGGTTGCCATTTGGCATGCACCTGGGTGCATGCAAATTTCAGAAAATCATGCAAATTATCCTTATGGGTGTTAGATTTGTTATTTGCTTCCTAGACAACATTTATGAGCAAGTAAAACAGTACACGATCATCCAAACAATGCAAAATGCCTGGTTGAAATTTTATTTGAATGTGTGTTAAGAACATATGATAGGTTGCTTTTTAGCATTCACTGGGGCCTTTCAAATGTCAGAAAGTCACGGAATCTATCCTTTTGGGTTCATGATTGGTTATTTGCTTTCAAAACAACATTTTTTGCAAGTGAAACAGTGCATGATCATCTAAATAATGCAAAAGTCTAGTTGAAAATATAAAATAGAAAAAAGCAGCTGTGCCTCTTTCAAAACGAGTATTGTGTAGAGTTCACAAGGGCGTATTTCGTTATAATAGGTTGTCTTTCGGCATTCACTTGAGTCCTTTCAAATTTCAGAAAATCTTGATATTTATCCATGGATTTAGTACTCGTTATTTGCTTTCGAATCAACGTTTTTCTCCCCAATAAAATGGTGCATCATGACACAAACAATTCCAAAAGCGTGATTGAAAAATTATGGAAACACAAATACGAATGGTACCATTCCCATCCCATCTCTGATAGAAACATAGGAAGTATCTTACCTTATCAACAAAATGCAATAGTCTCATTCAAAACCAGTCACACAGACTCAGCAATTCAAAATTCAGTACCAAAACATCAGAGTACGATAAAGCCAGTCTTCGCAGTGTAGAAAAACACTTCCAAGAATATCAGTATATTGTGTGTTGGCTATTAAAACACGTAAGCAAAGTTATCAGCAAACAAAAACAAGTCCTAAAGGACAAAAAAAGTAAGGAAATGTAAAATTTCAATAAAATTATAAATCAGTATTAAAATAAAATAAAAACACTTTGTATATCAAATTTGTTATACAATCAATCACAAGTAGATTTCTGTAATAGGAAAAACGAGGAAACTAAATGTCAAAATTGAAGAGCAACTAAATGAAAGAAAATGAAACAGAAAGAAAATCTAGAAACTGTATTAGAAAAAAGTATGGAAAATTTGAGTAATTTGAGTAATGAATAATAATTTGATATGATAAAAGGAACAATTGTAAATAGTTCAATTCATTATAAGAAAATAATAATATTAGTGACGGATAATGTGAAAGTGATCAAAAGTGCAGGTTGAAAGTGAGGAAAAATTTACTCGGAAAGAGAAACAAAAGAGAAAATAAAGAAAACAACAGCGGAAGAGGAAGGAGATTTTTGGAAAAGGGGCTTGAAAAAGATATAAAAATTACCAGAATAAAAGGAATTTATGAACAAACCTTCACCAAAGAGAAGATAAAAGGTAAAGGTAAGCTTATCGGGCTTCTACGCAAATCAAAAAAAAAGTAATGTTACTTACGTAGTTTTGTCTCCTGAACATGAATCTGAAAATGTTTTGTGGCGTTCTCTACTACTTTCCGAGATATGACTCTCCAAACATTGAAAATTGACCGTTTCCACACAAGAATTTTTCAGTCAAAAATCACTCAAAGTTTTTCCTTCTTTTGATAGGCCATTTCTTTAAACACATTCAATCAATCCACATTTCACAATTACAAGCACTAAAAACATTAGTTTTTTCACAAAAAATCCAAAAATAGTTAGCGAGCGCAGTTACGAACCCACCACATGTAAAATGATAAAAATATCCAAATTTGTTGGTTATGTGTTGTCCTAAGGAAGGGCCTTGTTACTTGTTGATCCCATTATTCCTAGATATTCATTACATTCATTTCAGCGCATTGTCGGAGTTTTTTATTAACGAAGACTGCAGATTATTTTCCCGGTCCACCTTTCACTAGTGAAGTTTATAATCAGAATAGTTCTCTATAACAATTGATATTCTGCAATGAATTGAATAATTTCCTATCTTTAATTTAGTTCAATGCATATTGAGAGTGATCATGCTCCAAACCTAGTTCGGCATAAAAAAGTGTAGTTAAACATTCTATGATGGTAAGTAATTTCATATACCATATACAGTACTCTATTCAAAAATGTTTTATTGAGTAATTATTGTTTTAAACATATCTTGTACATCACCGTGAAATGATTTGTTATTCTAACTTCTGGTTCAACTTTTCTTTTATTCAATAGTTCTGAATGTCGGAATTAGTAGGGTGACGGTTGAGTTGGTTGTCGTTGAATAAACTGTCACAGAAGTTAACAAACACAATGACATTTCATTTACATGACTGTTACAATAGTGAACACTTGAACAATAAAAACGTACAACGCAATGGCACGTCGTTGAGCTCGACTCCGAAACAACTAATAACTGATTACTATGACTGTATGTCCGCAACTGATATACCAGTCGAACGAGTGGACGATAACTGATGTCAAACTATTGACTGCTAGCTATATACCCCCTAACTTAATGACTCGCAAGGTCCTTGGGGCCTTACGTCGTTGTGATAACAGAGATTACTTGTAGAAGATTGAAGAATCTAACTAAACATATAACGGGTTGAGCTTTCAAATGTTTGGAATGGTACACAAATTAGATTTGTTCATAACGGATTCCAAGTATTTGTCAAATTATTATGGTGCATGACAAAACTGAACAATAATTCAATAAACTATATGAATTTGAAATGCTGTTGTAGGAAAAACCCGACAGTGTTAGATGAAGAAACGAACTTCATCATAAACGCTGTATAATCGTTAAGTTCGAACTTCTACGTCATCCATTCATGAAACATGGAAAGGGCGAGCGCAACTTGACCTCATAAAAAGTCGTCTACATTTCATAAACTTGCAAGATATTTCCTTTCCTGATGTGGCATCTTTTCAATGGCGCGCAATTTTTTCGTCCACCAAAACGAACAAGCCGAAAACAAAACCTATAGCAGACACACAAAAACTCCATATCGCGTAAGGTGTATGATACGCTTGGGGAATGAATAACACGCATTTGCATAGAACTCCTCTGGGACACTTTCTCCCTGGTAAAGGAGGGTTATTTACTACCGGTGACTCTTTGTCGGGCCGTCTGAGAAACTATTATTCATGGTTCTTTCGAGTTTATGTCCTGGAATGAGGTAGTTTGAGTCAGAAAGTTTTCACCAAAATTCAGAAAACATTCGGATCGCAAAGCGAATTGTTGATATCTCAATTATTATGTTTGTGTATGGATTTATAAGAATACTTTCCACTGAAAACGTAGATTTTTTTCTACGTGATCAAAATGGGATGGGTACCTTATTATAATGACTTTCGGGACCTTATTATAATGAGAAAGTTCACCTCATTGATAATAAGTTAGTAAATTATTAAAATCAGATAACTAAGTTGATATAATGAGAGATATTGTTTCAATAAGTATAATTAGAAAACAGAAACGTTTTGTCACAGTTTTCGTGCAGTTTTCTCATACAGTGTGACTCACTTAAGAACGGAGCATCCTTATAAAATCTACATTTTACAACCGATTGGAATGATTTTTTTTTTTTTCATTAGGTAGACATTCGAAAAGTCTACTAGGACACCAAATTCCATGAATGAATGTCCATATCCAGGGTCAACTAATATGATTTTTCGAGCTAAACAAAATACTAGGGGATTTTTTGAAAACTTCCAACTACACCACTGGATTCGCGACATTTTCAAATGATTCATATGTAAATTACATTGAAATGCATCAATCAATAATGAAATTTGAAGAATATGCCGTTTAATCAACCCACCAATTCAATTTCAATACTTTTATCAGAACTTTGACTACACCACTGGATTCAGGAAGTCTCGAAATATCACTGTATCATTGATATTTTATCGATATCTGTTGATAAATTAAAAAAAATAAAAAATTATGAGATAAAATTATATTTTCCCGAAATTCCATTAACATATTTTTCAATTTTTTTTTCTTATGATTTTTTTTATTTATGAAGAGATTTCGATGAACTTTTGGTCAGTGATATATCGAGACCTCCCGAATACAGTGGTGTATTCCGAATTTTGATAAACGTTCTGAAATTGAATTGGTGAGTTGATTAAACGGCATATTTTCCAAATTTCATTCCTTTCTAACTTTTTCATTGATTGATGCATTTCAACATAATTTACACATGAACCATTTGAAAATGAATCCAGTGATGCAGTTGGAATTTTTCTAAAAAAATTCAAATAAGTAAGTATTTTTTTTAGATCTTTGAACTTGAAAAATAAGATTAGTTGGCCCTGGAAATGGATATTTATTCATGACATTTGGTGTCCTAGTAGACTTTTTAAATGTCTACCCAATAAAAATAAAATCATTCCAATCGGTTGGAAAAGGTAGATTTCATAAGGGTGTTCCGGCCCTAAGTGGGTCACACTGTATACTGATGATTCGGTTAATATCAGACTCAGTTGGGGACCAAATCGACCAAATATATAACAAGTTGCGAAATGAGCATGTTTTTGCATCAGACATTGATATTGGAACACGAGCAAAGCTAGTGGTACAACACATCATATGCAAAAACTTTTTGTAATATGTTATGTATAGTGATTTTTTAATTTTTGTTCACTCAAAATCGAAAATACATTTTTCAAATTCAGTATTGCAGTTTTACAGTTTAAAACAAATAGGTGTATGTGGTTCATACCTCCTACTATTGAGGATAGAAAAAAATGTAATAAAAAATTTATTTGGTTTGAACTTGAAATTTTTGAAAATATTTTTCATGCCGCGTTGTTGTCACTTCCAGCTAAACATGGCAACGATTTTTTATTTTAAATAAATCATCCATATTGATGCATACCAATTTGAATTTTAGGTTAAATATTTCATTATTATTCTGTTCTATTTTTGTGACAATTGAATTGAATTATTCATATTTATAGTCGCATTTTAATCTAAGACCAAGACTATCAAGACCAAGGCCAAGACTGACTTAGTCTCGTCTTGGCATTAGTCTCGCGAAGATCTCATAGAGTTATTTGATATTCGATTTTGGCATCAATTTTTGCTTCAATCGAGATTAAAAATAAAGAAAAAAAAAGTCATGTGATTCGCATTTATCTATTCAATTTCGATTTCTTTCAATAAAGTATGAAAAATTGTAATTTTTCTATGTATATTTTGTAAATTTCACCACTGTTCCAAAACTCAACACAACCTGCACAAAACACTATTCAAATAATTCCTGGGTAACTCCTTCACAAACTTGTCGATAAAATTTATGCAAAACTATTTTTTGGTCTACGCATTCAAAAGCTTGTTTAAAGTCAGAGCTGCTATATCTCCGGCATTTATATCAAAATATACTATATACAGAGAGACGAAAATTTGTGCATAGTGTGATCTTACATTTGGCGGATGTACTTCAAAGCATGTCATGGTATTAGCCCGAGGTGTTGATTATTTTCTGTCAGATATTTGCAATTCGACTATTCATAATACGAGGTAGTGCTGTAGATTTTCAGGGTTTTTTCTACAGCTGAAAAGTGAATTCGCCATCAAAAATAAGTATGGAGCACTACCGCAAATAATAACCCGCACAAGCACCTTTAGGTACA